>JAPYZK010009576.1:0-15311 GCA_030522785.1 Platygaster equestris | reverse complement strand
TTTTTTGTGTCTCTGGGCAAAATTTTATTGTGCAGGGTGATGTATTTGGGGATCGGTTTGGATGTCTGTTTAGGTTCCGGATTTTTGAAAATGCGAGGAATTTTAGAATTCTTGGGAATTTTAGAAAACTTCGATTATTTTGGAAATGTTGGGAATTTTTCGGAATTTTAATTATTTTGGATGTTTCGGAAATGTTGAGGAATTTTAGAGATTTTTTGGTTATTTTGGTTGTTTTGAGGATTTACGAAAATTATGATGATATTGAATATTAAATTTTTGTGAATTTCGAGGATTTGGAAATTTAATTAAATTAGGATATTTTTGTTGTATTAGAAATTTCGAAGATTTTGGAAATTTTTCAAAATTTTGCAAGTTATGAACATTCACCAGACTTCGAGAATTTTAGAAATACTCAAAATTTTGAAATTCTCGAAATTTCAGTAATTCAGGAAACTTTCTGTAATTTTATTCACTTTGGAAATTCCGGAAATGTTCCGAATTTTTTGAAGTTTTCGGCAATTTCGGTCATTTGAGGATTGACGAAAATTTCGGAAATTCTCAAAATTTCGATAGTTCTTGAAATTTTAGAAATCGAGGTAATTTTCATAATTTCAAAATTTCCAAAATTCTCAAAGTACCTACATACAATTTTATGAATATTGTAATAATTTTAAAATTTCTGAAAATTTCATGAAAATAGTGCAAGATTATTTCCGCACTGTTTTTTTGCATTCTATACTATACCAACGGAATACGGTATTTTGCGCACACATTGGGTGCATGAAAAACGGCCATCTTTTTGCATGTGTGAAAAATTTTTTTATTGAAATTGTGGATTTCTAGAAAATATTGCGTTCATTTTTCTACAAATAATGAAAAAATTATGAAACTGAAAGTCATGGAAACGAGTATCGAGAATTTTGAGTTTATCGCGAGTTTTTTCTGTTCGAAGAAATTTCTTGAAGATTCTATACAAAATTTCTTGAGAATTTAAAAAATTTTTTTATTTTTATAATTTTTTCCATCAAATGTTCCGAAGTTTTCTCACATTTTCCGAATTTGGAAGAACCCTGGGAGGTGATATTCAATGCTTAAAGTTTTCTAAAAAATTTTTTTTTCCATTATTATTAACCTGAATGAACATTTTCTGTCAATTTCCTTACAGGTTTTTTCAAACTTCAGAAAAGTCGTGCAATTTCAGGATATGTGTAAAATTTCCGGACATTTTCTACAATTTTTGACAATTATTGAACCATTAATTAAAATATTATTGAACATTTATGGAATTTATTGAAAAGTAATAAAAAAATGTAATAAGTTGTGAGATTATCTGAGACGAAATTTTCAATTTTTAATCAATCAAGGTTTCTTCCATATTTTTGAAAAATTTGTGAAAATTTACGAAAAATATCCCTAATGGAAGTACTTTACTAAATACCCTTGATATTCTGACCCTTTTTCTATAACTTCATAAATGTTGAAAGTTCTGGCTGATTCTACCCTAAATTGTCAAAAGTTGTAGAATTTTATTAACAATCTCGTTATTATTCTACATTTGCAAATATTCCCAGAGTCATAGATTAGGTCATAGCAGAAAATTTACAGTTAATTTCACCCCCAGAGAAAACTAGACAGATAAATTCAATGATGCACGTAAATTCGACCAAGTGTGAAAATTTTTCCTCCTTCTGTCGGAAACCCACAAATTCCTCATAAAATCCCTTCAACTCACCCCCAAAATTTCCCCCTTTCTGTTCCAGACAAACGCCTCAGCCTCCCAAAAACGCGCGCGTACCCGAATCACCGACGAACAACTCAAAATCCTCCGCGCTCACTTCGACATCAACAACTCCCCAGGCGAAGAACAAATCCTCGACATGGCCGCGCAAAGCGGTCTCCCCCCAAAAGTCATCAAACACTGGTTCCGCAACACGCTCTTCAAAGAGCGCCAACGCAACAAAGACAGCCCCTACAACTTCAACAACCCCCCAAGCACAACCTTGAACCTCGAAGAGTACGAAAAAACGGGCGAAGCAAAAGTCACCCCCCTCAACTCCAGCACTTCCGGCGGCAGTTCCTCCGACGACAAAAGCCCCAACAAACAATCCTCCCCCCCCCCCCCCACCCCCCCCCCCCCCCCCCCCCCCCCCCCCCCCCACCCCCCCCCCAAATAACACAAGAAATCCCCGAAACAACCCCCCAAAACCACCCCCACCAGCTCCCCCAACAGGACGAACCTCAACACCACTCCCCCGGGAGTTCCGGGGGTCACCCCTCTCAACCCCATTCCCCTGCGATGACCATGAACTCCATGTTCCCCGGCCTCCACCACGAAACCCAAGGTCACTCCAGCATGCCCCAAAACATGCCCACCACCCCAATGCTCCCCCCAAAGCTCACCCCCCAAAGTTTCGCAAGCCCAAACCCAAACGTCCCACCAAATCCAATGAGCACTCTCGCCTTGACCCCCCAAAGATCCCTCAGCCCCGGTCGCGGTCCCACCGACTACTCCTTCGGCGGAAACAGCAACGGGAGCAACTCGTCCGGGGGGAGTTCCGGTAAACGCGCGAACCGCACCCGGTTCACCGACTACCAAATCAAGGTCCTCCAAGAGTTCTTCGAGAACAACGCGTACCCCAAAGACGACGACCTCGAGTACCTCAGCAAGCTCCTCGGGCTGAGCCCCCGCGTGATCGTCGTCTGGTTCCAAAACGCCCGTCAAAAAGCGCGCAAGGTCTACGAGAACCAACCCGCCGCGGAACCGGTGGCCCAAGGGGGCCGCGACAGCGACGACGGTTCCGGGAGGTTCCAAAGAACCCCCGGTCTCAACTACCAGTGCAAAAAGTGTCTCCTCGTGTTCCAAAGATACTACGAACTCATTCGTCATCAAAAAACCCATTGCTTCAAAGAGGAAGACGCGAAGAGAAGCGCGCAGGCCCAAGCCGCGGCGGCCCAGGTCGCCGCTGTTCTGAGTTCCGAAGACAGCAACAGTTCCTCCACGACGACCACGAACACCGTTCAGAACAACCCGGCGAACGCGACCCCGCTGACGGAACAACTGCAGCAGCCCGTGAACACGGTGACGCCGCCCCATCAGAGCCTGGCCCAGCACCCGCCGCCCCAACAGCAGCCCCAAGGGGAGTCCAAGGAGGGCAGTTTCCAGTGCGACAAGTGCAACCTGATGTTCGGCAGATTCGAGCTATGGCGCGAGCACCAATTGGTACATATCATGAACCCCTCTCTTTTTCCCCCGGCCTACCCACCGGACTCGCCCTTCGGGATCCTCCAGCAGCAAGCCCTGAACGCGAGTACCGGGGTCAACCCCGAGGCCCCTCATCCCTTGATCGCGATGATCCAGGAACGGAGGAAGCGGAAGTACGAGGATTTCGAGGAAGGCGCCGGGGGCGACGGCAGGAGCAACGCGGAGCACAACGAGCAGCCCAAGGACAAACGTCTGCGGACCACTATACTCCCGGAACAACTGGACTACCTGTACCAGAAGTACCAGGTCGAATCGAACCCTTCGAGGAAGATGCTGGAGACGATCGCGAGGGAAGTGGGCCTGAAGAAACGCGTCGTCCAGGTCTGGTTCCAGAACACCCGGGCCAGGGAGAGAAAGGGACAGTTCAGGGCGCACAGCCAGGTCATCAACAAACGTTGTCCCTTCTGCCCGGCGCTCTTCAAGGTCAAATCGGCCCTAGAAACCCATCTCAGCATGAAACACCCGGACCAGGTCCACCGTGGGGAAGTCAACATCGACAACATTCCAGATGAAGAGCTATCCATGGAGTCGGCGCCTTCGAACCCCAGCACGCCGAACATGATGCCGCCCTTTCTCCAGCCTTTCAACACGGAGATGGAGGCTTCCATGAAGAAGATTTACGAGGATTCGATGAAGCGTTACATCAGCGAGCTCCAGGCGCAGACGAGCAACGGGAAGCAGGAGAGTGCGGGTCATCAGGGGAATCCGGGGGAGTCGCCGTTGGACTTGAGCAAGCCCGTGGACCTCAGTAGGTCGATGAAGCTGAGCCTGGGGAGTTTGAGCAATCTCTTGGAGGAGCAGCACGCGCATTTGAGGGGGGGCAGCGACTGCGGGCCCCTGACGGATTTGTCGGAGAGGAGCGTCTGCGACGACGACAGCATGAGCGAGACCACCGAGTTCCTGGACGACGAGAGCGGACCCGCGAGTCCCGCTTCGAGCACCCAGAGCTCCCGGCAGGGCAACGTCGCAGGGAGTTCAGGGAACGTTCCTTCGGTTGGCGGGAACGCCGGGGGGCAATCCGGGGGGAAGAGGTACCGCACGCAGATGTCCGCGACCCAGGTCAAGGTCATGAAGTCGCTGTTCTCGGATTACAAGACGCCGACGATGGCGGAGTGCGAGATGCTGGGGCGCGAGATCGGGTTACCGAAACGAGTGGTGCAGGTGAGTGTTTTTGAAGGCGGTTTTGGGGGTGTTCGGAGAGGTTTCGAAAGAGCGACTCGATACAGTAATCCAGTGACGTCACTTTAACACAAATTTCGAATTGGATCAATAATTTTGGGATTATGGTGAACGTGCATTTATTGTGACATCAGAGTGACAGCACCTATGACGCCACGAAAGCGGTCGTTTTGATATGAAAATACTTGAGATCTTCCGGGATCCACTAAGATCTACTTCAAAATACTTGAGATACATCAAAATCCACTCTAGATTTAGCGAGATTTGCGTGAAATTACTCTAGATGCACCAAAATCTACTCCAGATCCACTCAAAACTACTTTAGATCATTCAAAATTACTCTAGATCCACCAAAATTCACTTGAGATCCCTCAAGAACCACTCAAAGACACTTCATATTTACCAATAGCCACTTAAAACTACTCTAGATACACCAAGATTCAGTGAAAAATACTCTAGATCCACTTACAAATTCACTTGATCTATCAAGATCCACTCTAGATTCACCAAGATCCACTTTAGATCCACCAAGATTCACTTGAAATTACTTTAGATCCACCGAGAACCACTTAAAAATACTTTTTATCAGCTAAGATCCAGTCTAGATCCACGAAAAACTATTCGAAGATACTTTATATTACTAAGATCCACTTTATATCCACGAAGATTCATTCAAAAATACTTAAGATCTACCAAGATCCACTCTAGATCCACTAAGATACACTTGAAAATACTCTGGGTCCGCTTAGATCTACTTGGAAATACCCTTGATCTATCAAGATTCGCCACGATTCATTTCAGATCCACTAAGATCCACCTAAAAATACTTTAGATCCATTAAAATCCACTTGAGATCCACCAAGTTCCACTTAAAATTACTCTAGATCCATCAAGATCCACTTTAAAACACTTTAGATCTGCCAAGTTCCACCTAAAAATACTTAAGATCCACCAAGATTCAGTTGAAATTACTCTTGATTCACCAAGATCCACTGAAAAATACTCTGAATTTATCAAAATCCACTCTAGATCCACCGACATTTACTTGAGGTGAACCAAGATCCACTTTTAAATACTTTAGATTCACATTCACTTAGAACTACTCTAGATCCAATAAGATCAACTTTAGATTCAGCAAGATCCACTTAAAAATAATTTGGCGGTCGTTTTGATATCACTGTGACGTCATTGTTTTACTAGGGAGGTGAGTTTTGCAATTTCAATTGCATTTCGACACTTTTTTATGAGGTATAAACAGTCGCTCTGAGAAAGTTCTCTGAGCTTCTGCTTTTGTGAGATTTCGGGAATGGGTAGAGTCGAAAAATGAGGGTGTCCATCTTTGAAACATTAAAAAAAATTTTTTTTTATATTCAAACGATCATTAATGGACTGGACAATGATACTGATAAGTTTGTAGACTGTTCTGACAATATAAACGAGATATGAAATCTTTGATCGTACAAACAAGTCTAAACGTGAAATTTATCTTTCTGTTCAATTGAAGCGTAAGTAATTTTCTCCAACTAATTTCGAAAATGTTGGCTTAATATTTCGAACCTCACATTTGGAAAAGTTTGAGTATTTCAGAAATACGCTCTGCGATAATTCCGAAAAAATATTTTAAAAATTTAAGAATATACATATTAAAGTAAAAAATTATCGATGGTAGAAGGCCTATTGAGTTATCCGAAATTTATGGATGATCGGCTTCTACATACACTTATTAATATCACACAGATATTATTCTTTGATAAACAAAAAGTTCACGAGATCAACAGCATGAACTGACGAAAAATGACCGAATTAATATCGACGACTTCTCCCTCCAAATTCACCATCACTTTCAAATGATCCTCACACAACTCACAATTCCCAAAAAAACAAGACTGACGTAGTCGACGTAAAGAAGAAACCCCATTTCTCGACTCCACCCGAATGCCGAAATCTCCCATTTTGACTAGCTTAAGTGTGAGCTCGACTCGTGCCAAACTGAAAGCACGCAAAAAAATCATGCGAGAACCTCCCCTCCCCAGAAAAACCTCCCCCAAGCGTCAACCGCCACGTCTTCTCGCATGGACTGTAATGGATTTTAGGAGCACTGGAGCTAATGGAGACGAGTTGCAGGTATGGTTCCAGAACGCGCGCGCCAAGGAGAAGAAGGCCCGGCTGGCGGCGGGCCTGCCGGCGGAGGGCTCCGCGGTGCAGCCGCACCGCGGGCCCACGGGCCCCGACGAGTGCCGGCTGTGCTCCGTGCGATACTCCCCCAAGTCCCCGCTCCAGGAGCACGTCTTCTCGCGGCGGCACATCGAGTCCGTCAGGGTCGCCGTCGAGGACGGCAGCCTCGTGCCCCCGACCCCGGGCGCCCCCCTCGTCGTACCCCCCGCCGCCGCTGCCCCCAACCAGCAACCCCCGGGGGGGAACCCCCTGCAACAGACTGACGAAAACATGATGTACGGCTCCTTGTTCCTTCACCCCACGGCCATGTTCCAAGCGCAGCAGCAGCAACAGCAGCAACACGCCGCCGCCACCACTACGCCTGGTGAGTGTCTGGCTGAACTCTTAGATTCTTAAGCGGTTTGAGAGTGTTCCTGATTACTATGTCGGTAAGGTAGGGATTTGCAACGTTTTTTATTTTTGATTCATTTTGGGAGCATGATATTAGTGAATAAATGACCAGAGCGACAAACTAGGTAATGGAACACATCCATCAGATGCAACAGAAATTCGAACTGATTATTTATTGATTTTACGCCCCCAATTAATAATTAATTCGAATTTTTTTGCATCTGGTGGATGTGTTTGAGTATCTAGTTTGTCGCTCTGGTCATTTTTCACTGAAATAATGCTTCCAAAATTATTTGAAAATGAAAAACGATGCGAATCCCTGCATTACCGACGGAGTGACTAGGAATATTCTTAAGGAGGAGCGGCGAGTTGAGGTCTGGGGGGTTTTTTGTCGATGTGGGGGGTAGTGGGGGGAGGGGGAGTTTTTGGGGGGTTGGGTTTTTGGATGGACGGTTTTTGAGGAGGATAGGTTTTTTGAGGTTTGTGAGGTTTGTGCGGTATTTGGTTGAGTGGTGGAGTTTTTGAAGGTGTGGATATTGGGATTGAAAATTTTTTATGTCTTGAGATGGAATTTGGAAGTATCGGAATTTTTCGGTTTTTGGATGGGGTGTTTGGACTTCGATGTATTTTTTGAAAAAATTACGTATTTTTGAACGGTTTTATGTCGAAATGGAAACTTATTAGAGAATCGAAATTACTGGAGACTGGGATTGGGAAATGTGGAAGATTTTGGTGACTTCGGGAATTTTGATTATTTGGATGGTTGTGGAATTTTTAAAAATGTTGAGGGTTTTGGAAGTTTTGGGGATTTAGAGAATTTTTGGAGTTGAAGGATTTTGAGTGTTCCAATTTTTTGGGGATTCTGAAGGTTTTCAGAATTCTGGAAATGTTGAGAATTTTGGGAATGTTTATAATTTTTATCATTGTGTGGGATTTTGTGGTGTATGTTAAAGTTTCGAGAATTTTGGAAACTTTCATTGTTATGCAGTTTTTAAGATTTCAGAGAAAGTTGAAAATTTGTATAGTTTCAGGATATCTGAAAATTACGATTATATTCAAAATTTTGAGCATTTGTTGTATTCGAATCATTATATATTTCATGAAATTCCAAAAATATGGAAAACTTCTGGAATTTTGAAACTATTTCATAAGACAGAGAAATTTTAACAATTTTTGATAATATTGAGATTTTTGAGAATTTTGATAATTGTGAAACTTCTGAAAATGTTGAGTTTCGAAACTTTCAAGCATTTTCAGAATTTTCAAAGTTGAGAGTACTTAAAATATTTTAGTTATTCTGGAATTTCGTAAGTTTACAGAACTCCGAAAATGTTGTAAGTTTTGAAAATTTTAAGAATTTTCACCATTTTGTAGAATTTTGTGATATATGAGGATTTGAAAATTTCAATTCACTGTATTTGAAAATTTGAAGATTGAGTTTCGAAACTATTACATAAGAATTTGAAAATTTTTGATAATTTCAGGAATTTCGAAAATTCAGATAACTCTGAAATTTCTGAAAATTTGTCAAGTCTCGAGAATTTTCGAAGTTACAAGTGTTACCAAAAGTTCAATCATTCTTAAACTTCGGAAGTATCAAGAATTCCGAAAACGTTTAAGATTTCGAAAGTTTCCAGAATTTCGTGATTTTCTAAAAATTCTCCAAGTATCAAGAATTTTAAATATTCGGTCATTTCGAAATTTTCCAGATGTTTGAGAAATTTCGAAACGTAGATAATTCTGAAACTCCCGAAAATTCTAATTATGTTCAAACTCTCCAGAATTTCAAATATTCCAATTATTATACATTTCACAAAATTCCAAGAATATGGAAAACTTCCACAACTTCTGAAAATATAACATAAGAATCAAAAAATGTTCAAAAATTCCGTAAGTTTTCAAATTACAAGAATTCTAGATATTTCCACTTCTCCAGACATTGCAGAAGTTCTAAGATTTCGAAATATTTCAAGGATACTAAAAATTCACCGACAAATATGAAAAGAGTCTCTCCCCATCTGGACACCCTATCCAAAAACATTGAACTCAAAATTTTTCATTCTTCCGATCACAATTTTTCCATTTCCGGATCGAATCACGAAACCCAAAAATTTCTGATTCTACAATAAATCACACCCATGCTCCAGTTTTACAATAAAATTCACAAAAACCTTCAAATATTCAAAAAAAAAAAAAAAAAAAAAAAAGTTCTCCCCTTGTGCAGTGTCTTCGAAAAACCCTCCTTTTTCAAGGACACTCTACAAAGGGACAAATTTCGAGTCATTTTCATTTTAAAAAACTAAAATGATTTCACACATCCAAAAAAACCCCAAAAACCAAAAAACCACCTTCCCACTGTACTAAATGCGTACACATAATATTGAAAATCTCCCACATCGACGATTCTCGCCAAACTCGTCATCTCCGACCCCCCACCCCCTTCCCCCCAGTCTACAAAATGTTATCTAAAGACTGAAAACACATCGATTGTCCCCCGGAACCCCCCACAATCCCCCTAGTTATGTATAATTAATTCAAAAAATACGACCCGAATCGTACGCCGGACCCGTGTGATAATCGAAAGGGTCCCCGCGCAAAAACTATATCGGAACGTCAATTTTCGTAATATATCCCAGAGCTAGGCAATACTGAAAGTTCCTATCAGATGACTATTCTAGCTTAAGAGAAGAGGAAAAAAAAGCAAACAAACGAAACGTACGGTTCCGAACGAACGGAAGAAAAACCCCTAGTTAACTGTACAGTATAGAAAATATATGAATGTTAATTTCGGCGCAGTAGAAAAAAAAAGTAATAGTATAGCAAATGGAACGGAACGGAGGACGGACTGTATTGCCTTTATTCCTAGGGTAGCGACCCCGATCGAATGTTTTTTCGAGAATCTCCCTTATTTCGAGATTCTACTGTAAATACCTCGCTCTGGGCCTGGATCGGGCCCGAAATCCGCGCACGGGCCCAATTCCGGCCCGAATTAGCTAGTTACTTTAGTGTTTGTAACGACATTACCATAACTACCATTAGTTACCATTACCCTTATTTTCATTATTATTGTTTTGCGTTAGTTATTTATGAATTCACTTTTGTGATCGTCGCTAAATCTTAACTTCCTCCCCTATTTTACCCCCCCCCCCCCACTTTTTTTGGGCCTAATGTTATGTACTACTTTCGTGTAAATAGTTTATTATATTATTATTGATTATTATTATTTTATAATATTATATTAATTTCTTCCGTTCTAGTCTAAAATAAAGCTATACTATCACAAGATTATCTTTTGGTTTTCTTTATTTGACGATTTTTCCCTGCCTTTCCCCAGTCCTCGTGTCCTTGATTTTTGTATTGTTTTAATTTATTGTTCTGGTTGGACGATTTATTTCAATGATTTGTTTTCTTTGGTTGTTGGATTGTTTTTTCTCTTCGGGTGGATAAATAATTTATGAGCGGCGGCTTGAATATTTGCTGGACGGAATAAATTAGTTGCGTAAGTTTGGTAATGAAAAAATATACGTCCTGTCGGCGTCGTTCGTCACGTTGCGGAATGGGATCAGTGCCAAAGGGCTGTTTGGACGTACATGGTGTTGTTGCGGAGAGGAGAGGATTGTTTCTACGGTGCGGAGTTCTTGGGGGGTTTTTGGATTTTGTGGAGGTTGGGAGAGAGGTTTTTTTTTGGAGGGAAGGGATGATTTTTGAGGTTCAGGTGACACCTGAAATACTTCGGATTACTTCGAATATACTTCAGATATTTCATAAGTTACGAAATTTCATGTGCGAAATTTCAGTACGTAATTTGTAACTAATTTTTGTGTATATTAGTGTTGACAACTTTGTTTTTTGATCATTATTAGACCAATGAAGATGTTTAAAAACCGTTAAAGTATACGATTTTCAGTTGACCATTTAAAAAGTTTTGTCCTTAGATATTGTTTCTAAAATAAATAAACTCACGAGAATATCATTTTAACGTCAAATCAATGTGAGGGATTTTTGAGAAAGTTAGAAATTCTTTAAATTCCTTAAAACTTACAGCAGTTTTCAGACTCCGAAAATGGTCAGAATTTTGTCGCAGTGGAGATATCAGTTTTCGTAATCTTCAACATGTGTAAGTAATTGAATGAATATTTTTTACGATTTATCGTAATTTATAACCTACTAACAACTAACCTGAATAATTCCGAAATTTTATATTTAATGATAAAGGACGAGAATCCTTAAATTTTCTAGGTCTTTGGAAAAATTTATTTTGCGATTGTTTTCTGATTTTCGAATATTTGTTATCGTCAAAATTGGGACATTTAAACCTAATTATGTAGTACAATAATGACACTTATTACTAGAAAAGCATTCAAACGTTTTTAGGATTTTGAAAATTTCAAGGATTTTAAAGACTTCGAAATTTATGAAAATACTCTAACAAATTTTGTAATCTTCAAAAACATTTCAAAAAACTATGCTAGTTTTAAGCATTCTGAAGATTCTTCATAATTGAGGAAATTAGGAAAATTTTTAAAAATTGGTGAATACGTCCAAATTTACAGATTTTAGGGATTTAAGCGTTCTAAAAATTCCGGTACTTTTGAAAGTTTCAATAATTTCTATAATTCTATTAAATTTTTGAAAATTTAAATCATTAAAAATCCCAACAATTTAATGAATAAAGAAATTTTCGTAACACCAAAATTTTGGAAACTGACTGAATTTTATGATTCCAAAAATATCAAAAATCTCGAAAATTTTATTCTACTGAGAAAATTTCATACATTCTCGGACTTCGGACAAATTTTAAAAATTTTGAGATCTTCGGAGATCCTGAGAATCTCAAAAGTTTTGATGATACCGTAAATTTCAAGAATTCTCAGAATTTCGGTAATGCGAAGAATTATGCCAATTTTAAACATTCTGATAATCGTGAAAAATCTAAAAAATCACGCAAATTCAGGAAAATGTGTAAAAATGTTTATAAATTTAAGAAAATTGAGAAAACTTGACTAATTTGATCACGTTAGAAAAAATTTCCAACATTTCGAGACTTTTGCAAATTTTGGAAATTCGCAAAACTGGAAAAAACCCCAGAATTTCAAAAATCGCACAATTTTTCGTAATGTAACGTCATTTTAAGCGAATCGAAAAAATTACAGTTTTCATAGGCACAGAAAAAAGAAAACAGTACACAATTTTAATTTTCGCAAAAACTTTATTAATTACTTATAAATTAATAACAATTTATAATGTATTAGTAAAAAATATAATCATCGATGAAAAAATCCGTCATTTCGGTAATCCATTATACACAAATTATTTATCCAATAAGAACTTAACTGTTCATCGAACACTAAAAAAAATTATTTTCAAAAAATTAATCTCGTTGTTTGCAAGGAAAATCAATTTATATCCTTTCTAATGAATAATCAAAAATTTTCAATCAAATGAATCAATTTTGAATTAATTCTAATTTCATCATCGATCAAATTACAATCATAAATTGACCGATCGTGCAAAACTTTTTTTTCAAATCAATATTATTATCTTAATTCACAACATTCATCAATTAAGAACAAAAATTTTCAAAACATCGGAAATTTTTCGCAATTTATCCATTTTTCTACCAACGACGATTATTTTTGCTCAGAATCAGATTTCTAGTATTTCATTTTATTTTATTTCATTTTTTTTTGCGTGTAATTGTCAAGTTTCGAAGACATTTAGCCGCGGTGTACACCTAGGAATTACCGAGTCACGAGGCAACCGTAAGGTTTTCAAACTGCTTGCGAACCGAGATTAATGCGACCGAACGCGACCGAGGAGAAAGGAGATGAGAGAGAGAAAAAAAAGGAGCTGCCACTTCTGCGCCCGAGTCGAAACCGTCATTACGCGCGATGAATCTCGCGATGGCCTTCTTGGAAGTTGCGGTAGTCCACCTCCGCGATATTGGCAACGAGCTAATTAAGCCTCACTTCCCGCGGCGGCCGGCTTTTTCCCCTCGATTTTTCATTAACGCGCCGCCTTGCAAAAAACCGGCAGAAATCGGCGTGAAGTTTCATTATTCCCCGAAATGAATCGGGCGTTTTTCGCGCCTCCATGTCGATCATACTGCGGCAGTTCCGGTATTTTTGGCCTTTTTTCACATTTTGAGGAGTACGAGATGGTTTTTGGGGAGTTCTGCAAAATTTGGGAGGATTTTGAGTCGACTGGAAGAATTTTTAGTTTCGATTTGAGAGATTTTGGGAATTTTAGGACTCTAGGATTTTTCGTTATTTTCGGCAGAATTTTGAGAATTTTTTTAACTTTGAAAAATGTTTTACAATCGGTTTTTTGTGTTTTCAGAAAATTAGGAGGATTTTGAGCCGACTGAAGGGATTTTTGCTTTCTATTCAAGAATTTTTGGGGGTTTTTAGAATACTAGGATTTTTAGTAATTTTTCTTGGGAGAATTAAAAAAATTGTTTGGACTTTGGAAAATGACTTAAATTCCGTTTTTTTTTTGTGTTTTCAGAAAATTGGGAGGATTTTGAGCCGATTTAAGGGATTTTTTCTTTGAATTCGTGAATTTTTGGGAATTTTAGAATACTGGGATTTTTGGTTATTCTTGGCAGAATTTTGAGAATTTTTTGAACTTTGAAAAATGTCTTAAAATACGTTTTTTTGTGTTTTCAGAAAATTGGGAGGATTTTGAGTCGACTTAAGGGATTTTGAATTTAGATTCGAGAATTTTTTGCAGTTTTAGAATACTCGGGTTTTTCGGTGTTCTTGGTGCAGAATTTTTAGAATTTGTTGAACTTTGAAAAATGTCTCGAAATACGATTTTTTGCGTTTTCAGCAAATTGGGAGGATTTTAAGTCGACTGAAGGGATTTTTGCTTTCTATTCAAGAATTTTTGGGGGTTTTAAAATACTAGGATTTTTAGTACTTTTTCTTGGGAGAATTAAAAAAAGTGTTTGGACTTTGGAAAATGACTCAAATTCCGTTTTTTTTTGTGTTTTCAGAAAATTGGGAGAATTTTGAGTCGATTTAAGGGATTTTTTCTTTGAATTCGAGAATTTTGGGGAATTTTAGAATACTGTGATTTTTAGTTATTCTTGGCATAATTTTGAGAATTTCCCGAACTTTGAAAAATGACTCAAAATGTGAAGTAGAATTATAAAAATTTTTTACATTGTGGAGTCGCTTTTTGAAAAATCAGAGAGTATTTTTGGATTATTTTTATCAATTTCAATAAATTCTATAATGTTTTACGTTTTTTTCTGAAGAATGTTCAAGATTTGAGTAGGGATGGGAAACTACGCAACTGTCCTTTTTTCTCTCACAAGAGCAGTCGTTTGGTGAGAGTGACAGCAATAGTTTTTCCTACCTCTGGATTTGAGATTCGAGAAGAATTGAGGAATCTGGGACAATTTTTTCATTTTTTTACGTATGTGGAGCCATTTTGTGCGATCTATTGAAATATTCTATAATTTTTGGGGGAAACAGAAAAATTTACTCATTTCAAGACATTTTTACGTAATTTTCACAAAGGTCAAAAAACTTCGAAAAATCTGAATTTGAGACAATTTTTTCGTGTTTTCACGTATTTAAAGCAACTTTGCTACCTATCAAAATATTTATGTCATTTTTCTAAGGAAACTGAAAAAAATTTCCTTACGGAATTTTCACAAACGTTAAAACTTTCGTAATACATGGAAATTTTTTGTGAATTTTTTACAAATGTCAAAAAACTTCGACAAATTTTGTCATAAAAGGGACTAATTTACTGAAAATCAGAAAAGTCTGCTGCTAATGTCAAATTGTATAGTGTTTTTTATTATTCAAAGGTTTATTACGTAAATTGTTGAAATTTTTCGTGACTGATTTTTTCTACGTCGTGCATTTTTTTGAGCACCAAGCCATTTTTCTTCATTCTGAAATTAAACTTCTATGACTATTATTTTTATTTTCCCAGGAAGTTGGCAATAAGTAAATGAAAATAACAGACCAGAGAAAGAGCACTCGTTACGACGTTGGAGTTTCAATTACTTTTTCTCGTTAATGGCAACTATTACTTTTTTCTCCGAATAGGCAGCAAATGAAAAGTTTCGCGAAACTTTTGAACCCTTGAAGAAATCGAAATTTGGACACTTTAAAACTCTCAAATAAATTCAAACATGAAATTAAACAATTGAAAACCCTCGAATAAATTTTTAATTTTGATACTAAATCACCAAACAATTTTTAAACCCCGAACTTTTCAACCCTTGAGAAAATTCTTCATTCTGAAACTTTCAAACCCTTGAAGAGATTGAAATCTTGGAATTTTC
>JAPYZK010009575.1:0-10268 GCA_030522785.1 Platygaster equestris | reverse complement strand
GATGGAGGGATCAATTCCAAGTCGAAGTAAATACCAAGTAGGTAGGGGTTCCATGGCAGGGTAAGAAAAGAGGGAAGGGACCCAGAAACCTCACTAGGTAAGGTATGGGGTAAACAAAATTTGGTTCTAAAAAAAAAAAATTTATATTAATTCAATTAGTTACCCTAGTGATGTTGCTTTTAATAGAACTTTTATAAATTTTATACATTTTGTATAAAACTTTTTGAAATAAGCAATTTTCATGGACTGGTTCTAGACAAAATTTATAGAACATTTTGTGCGTGTCAAAATCCGAGATGCATCAAGACAATATTATTACTTTTACATAGTTCTTTGAAATCACTTCATATAAATCGCGCATTTCATGAGAAATTCTAAAGTTTCATAAGATGTTCATTTTTGTGAATAAAAATGTACAAATGTGTAATTCAGAGGATGTCGTCAATTTTCACAATTAGTTAATTTTGGAGATACTATGAATTTAGGAATTCGGGATAGTTAACATATTTCTAAACTTATTAAAATGTGCATGAAAAGTACCAAAAGTTTTTCAATAAACAAAATTTAAATCGTCGCAATTTTTACCAATTCTGGAAATTTATGAATCCTTAAAATGTTCGAAGGTAGAAAAAATCAAAATTTGGAGAACACTGGAAATTTCGGAAATTCTCAATTTTGCCGACAATTCCGATAAATTTATGCATACGTACACATTTTCGGAATTTTAACAATGAACAACATTCAAATTTTAACAATTTTCAAAAATATACACAATGCTGAAAAATTCTCGTAACTCTCTGATTATTTGAAATTCTGAAAATTCTTAGATTTGTCGACGATTCCTGAAAATTCGCGTACAATCTTTTGAAAATTTAAAAATCTCGAAATTATACATTTTTTAACATTTTCGAAAATTTCATAAATTCTGCACATTTTCATATTTTGTGGAATACTCGAAATTCCCAAAATTTTCAAAAATCCGAAAATTTTTGAAATTTGTAGCATTCACACAATTTTCAACGTTCTGAAAAGTCAAATAACGAAAATCGTGAACCGATGTCTCTGCACTGCACTCTTGTGTACATAAACAGTCTCCAGCAGTGTGTTCATAGCGACGTCACAAATATTCTTGTCGTTGTTCAACAAAAATAGGTCCAAAATATCAATTTCCAATACTCGCAGTCCGCTCTCCGATGTAATGTCTACTATAGACAAAACAATTTCGTAGATGATGGTGTTCGCCACGTTTTTGCTGGTTTCCGTGTTGGTCGTGACCCGGGCAAGTATCACCGCCTCCGACGCATTCACGTCATTGTGGCCCAGGAAACTTCCGAAACATCGGGTTATGAACAATATCCCGCGAAGATGGATTTCTGCAGGATCCGCAATAGATTCGGCATAATCTGAAAATGATTATAATTATAATGATAGCAGTGGTATTTATCATTATAATTGTAACATAATTAGGCTGTTAATCAATTTATTGACATTTTGCAACTTTCGGAATTCAAATTTGTGCAATTAAAGAACTTTGTATTTTGGAAAGAAGGTCTCTGGAATTGGACATAGACATTCTGACTAAGCAGATAGGAATCGATTACAATGTTGATAATTCTGAAAATCAAAAAATTCCAATCTTGGATTTGATGTACGAACATATATTATTGAAGAGTAGTATGGAATGCCTGCACGAGCGATATACAACATACCAAAAGGTGTATGAAACCGCATTTGTAAATCATACGTATGTATATCGGTCGTGCAAGCAACTGGTAGTATATAATGTGTATGATATTTTTCTTAACGTGGATGAATATAGTATTTTCGTTTTGAGACAATACATGATATATCATCATTTTCAAAAACATTACCTTCGTGCAAGTCTTCAAATTTTTTGCTTGTGTTATTTTAGATTGCGGACGATCAACTTTGCACAGGCGAATCGTCATTTTGGCAGTGTTCCTCTAGTATTTCAGAATGATCGTGAAAATCATAATCCTCATAATGCAAATCGTGTCTGGAAAATGAAGTTCCAGTACAGTTTTAGAATAATGAGTATTTTCAACATATGTTCATAACATTTTTCGAATACTCCTTGGGACGTTTTTTCAGAAATTATTACATACAAATACTTTTTAGTGGATATTTTTGGTTGAACATAACAAAGTTTGGAAATGCAAATGTAGTCACATTTTCAAACTTTGGAATTGGAAGTCTGACGTTTCGAGGAACCATGCGAATGCAAGAAAAATTTCCAAGCGATAAACAGTCTTCAAGCTTTCCTCGAAATTCTCTTATTTAAACAATTTCACTGAAAACAAACTTTACGCTGATTATTTAGCTGCATTTTTCTTGTATTTTCTTGAAAATTACACAAAAAGAGCTTTTTTTCCAAAAGAATGCATTTTCTTTCCCTCCAAAGGATACAATGATAATTAGGTATTATTAGGTGTAGACAAGTGACGTAGGGCATCACTCAGCAAAATATTATAAACAATAATGTAGTGAGGTTATGTAGTTGCCGCCGTTTTTCACTCCACTTTACCCGATACGAACTCAACGTGGGATTTTTTAGTAGTATAAAGTTTCTATCCTATCCAGTTTTATTATTTTGAGACCCTGACAGCAGCGAATTCCTTATATTACGTAGCCTCCTGATGAATGAGTTAGGTGGACCTCCTGTTCGAGGGCATAAAACAAGTGCACCAGCGCATCTCAGGACTTCTTCACGTGAGATTGCAACTCGAACATGCGAAGAGAAAATAATCAATGATACACTCATTTCTATTACAATTGAATATATAAGAGTACGTTCTATGTAAAACTTTTGGAATAAGCAGCTTCTCAATATAATCGTTGTTTCCAAAACTCTACAATTCTGTTGTCTCAACGGGTCAATATCGTGAGAGTTAGTAATTTACTCTGAAATATCCGTAACAATATCAT
Source organism: Platygaster equestris (assembly GCA_030522785.1). Classification (NCBI taxonomy): domain Eukaryota; kingdom Metazoa; phylum Arthropoda; class Insecta; order Hymenoptera; family Platygastridae; genus Platygaster; species Platygaster equestris. The sequence goes on along the minus strand of JAPYZK010009575.1, from coordinate 7,322 downwards.
AATGCAACATAATAGATCTGTTATGATAATTGCTTTCACTGATTAATCAGACACGTTAGTTGAAAAATTCTATTCAGAAATCCTCTAAAGTGGGTCAAATGTAATGAGGTACATAATACGAGGAACGCGACCTCATAAATTGCTCCGAAACATTAGTATCTCTTTTAATATTGTATGCTTCTGCGCTTGAAAAAAATTGTATCATTACTACTTTCCGCGAAGAATACGAGAACACATGGCATGTCCATAAACTCAGCGGAACAAATGTAGAAAATAATGTACTCAGTAGACTGTGAATTCGCCGCTCATTAGTCGCAAATTAGTTGTGTGGAGATCGAATTTGTCGCTTTTATGATTCAAAAAATACAGCATATCCTGCTAATCTCATAAGAACTTGGAAGAGCAAAAGTTTGGTAATGATAAAAATGCGAAGTAATCCTAGTATATATTTGCCGCTAATTAGTATGTAATTAGTTGTGGACGAACTGATTTTGTCACTCTTATTTTTTAGAAAATATAGAATTTTCTGTAAACTTCACGCGAACATGGCAGAGCGAAAGTTCGAAAAATAATTAAAATCCAAAGTAAGCAAGTGCTAAATGTGCCGCTAATTAGTCGCATATTACTTTTCGAGAAACTAATATTGTCGCTCTTATTATTTAAATACTATTGCGATTTCTTCCAACTTTACATAAATTTAGCAGAGCAAAAGTCCGAAGAACGACAAAAATTCAGTGAGCTAGTTCTGAATTTGCCGCTAATTAGTCGTAAAAAAGTTTTCAAAGTGGCTTTTGTTTTTCAAAAAATACAGCATTTTCTGCTAACTTTACATGAACTCAGAAAAGTAAAAGTTCAAAAATTATGTAAATTGAGTGACCACTGTTTGCTTTCCTCCGATTAATCAATGTCATGACTATAATATTTTGAGTTTTATTCATGTACGTAATTTGTTAGCTGGAAATCACGAATGCACATTCCATCGAATTCAATTAAGATTTTAAACAAAAAATTCTGATCATCAATACCAAAATGCAATGTGACTTAGGAAAATTTCGATTCCAACAAAAAGATAAAATCTTATCTGAAATTATATTTTATTTAATTTGATGTGCAGTATATGTTATGAATTCAATAAGTATGTACAATGTGAATGAAAGTAGATTAAATTTTGAGTCGAAAATTCTGATTTTAACTAGAAAAAATCGATTTCCGATCAGGAATTACATGTATATATTCATCAAAATTATTACCTTATGTCGATCCGGGAATACATTAACTTCGACTTATACTTTTCGAGTGCACATGTGTACTTTGAACTCAAAATGTGTGTTATTCGATGAACAATAATCTCGATGATTCTACAATGACAAAATATGCAACATTAGCATAATTATTCGAGAAATTAAACCTTCATTCCACTCAATGGAAGCTTCATTTTCGAGTGAAAATTCTTAATCTTGAATGACAAACTTTACACTTAACTAAAAAGATAAATTTGATTTAAATCGAATTTCAAGCGACTTATTAGGGGCTAATGTAGCACTACTTTACTTTGCATTTTTGTCGCCTTTCGAACTTTCGCTTTTCTGAGTTCACGTAAAGTTAGCAGAAAATGCTGTATTCTTCGGAAAATGAAAGTAACTCAACCAAGTTTTTCACAACTAATGAGCGACTTATCAGCGGCAAATTGTGCATCAGCTCACTCTGCATATGTGTCGATTTCCGGAATTATGTTTTTCTGATATCATGTGAAGTAAGCAGAAAATGCTGTATTGTCTGAAGAATAATAGCGACTTAATTGATTTTTACACAACGAATGAGCGACTTATTAGAGCAAAATGTATCACTACACTTATTTGCATTTTTGTCGTCTTTCGAAATTTTGCCTTGCTAAGTTCGTGTGTAGTTAGCAGTGAAAGATATATTTTCCGAAAAATAATAGCGACACGATTATTTTCTTACAACTAATGAGACACTGTTCAGCGGCAAGTCTAGCATCGGCTCACTATGCATTTAAATCGTTTTTCGAACTTCTGCTTTACAACGTTAATGCGAAGTTAGCGGAAAATGCTGCATTTTTCGAAATCTAAAAGAAAATAAATTTTTTTTTCCACAACTGATTAGCGAGTCATTAGCGGCAAATACACAATTTACTGAGTACATCATTTTCTGATTCTCGAACTTTTGCTCAGCTCAGTTCATGTGAATTCAGCAGGAAGTGATGTATTTCTCAAAAAATGAGGGCAACTAGATTCATTTTTTCACAACTAATGAGCGACTATTCAGCGGCAAATGTAGCACCACACTACTTTGCATTTTTGTCGTCTTTTGGGATTCGCTTCTCCAAGTTCATGTGAAGTTAGCAAAAAATGCTGTATTTTTAGAAAAATGAAAGTGAGTCAATCAATTCCGTCACAACGAATTAGCGACTAATCAGGGGCATATCCAGCACCAGCTCACTTCGCAGTTTTATCGTTTCTCGAAATTCAGATTTGCTAAGTTAATTTGAAGTTAGCAGAAAATGCCGTATTTCCAAAAAAATAGAAGCGTCTGAATTACTTCCTCCACAACTACTTAGCGACTAATCAGTGGCAAAGTGAGCATCAGCTCACTTCGAATATGTGTCGATTTCCGAACTTATGTTTTCTCTAAGATCATCTGCAGTAAGCAAAAAATGCTGTATATTTCGAAAGGTAATAGCGGATGAATTAATTTATCCACAAATAATAAGCGACTTATTAAAGGCAGATGTCGCGATTCAAGTTTTGCATTCTTGTCTTCTTTCGAACTTTTGCTTTGCTGAGTCCGTGTGAAGTGAGCCGAAAATTATGTAATCCATTTTTGGTACAATAATAGCGACTCGATTCACTTTTTCATAACTAATTAGAGACTGATGAGCGGCAAATCTTGCAACAGCTCACTATGCATTTTTATCGTTTTTCGAACTTCTGCTCTACAAAGTTAATGCGGAGTTAGCAAAAAAAGCTGTACTTTTTGAAATATGAAAGCGAATTAATAATTTTTTCCATGAGTGATTAGCGACTCATTAGCGACAAATTTACAATTGAGGGGCCGGATCGAATAACTCGCCGAGCGCTCGGGCTCGAGAATAAACTGGGCCTTACTGCTATTTTACCCAATGGAACAAAAATCTTCTTTTTTTTTCAAAAAAAATTCTCCATGATAAAACTCACAAAGGCGCATATTTTTTTCGGATACACTTTTTGGCTAAAAGAATTATTTATTGGAATCAAAGATAAAAGTTGAAATCTTTTTATTCCACCGAATCAATGTTCTTACGAATTAAAAACAACAAACATGAACGTTCGTTGAACTTTGCCGATACAGATGAAGTCTCAAAATAGGTAAAGATATCATAATGTTGATGTTTATTTAACTCCAAACTGAAACGACGAAAAAAGAGGTTTCCGATTTTTCAGTAAGCGGGAAAGTTTTTTACTATTCAAGTACGAGCAAACTTCCCGCGGGAAGGTTGCTGATAATAGTTTAAAGCAGTTTTCCTGAAAATTTAAATTCAATAAGTTGAGTTTACGAGTTATCCATTCATTAAACCATCAAGCGCATCGCGTGCGACGCGTGATCCGAACGATGCGCTGCATGACGATGGGAACTTTACCGCGTTGGTGTTTATTTAACGCTAGCTCAGAAAAACAAGAAAACTCGTTTCAACGTAAAAACTATGCTGCGACGGGAAATGAAGGTCCAAATGCATCTAGTTTCGGAATTTTCTTTGAGGCGAAAACATCGTTTTCGCTGCATTCGAGTTTTGAGGCAGAAAAAGTATTGGTATATCTGTGAAAAAATCATCAGAAAGTAGAAAAAATTTTCGTTGAAGTTATGAACAATGTTATGTGCACAAAACCATATTGGAAAAGGCAGGAAACTTTGCAGGAATGAAAATAATTGGACCCGTAATGTCAACAAAAACGCTCGAAATTATGTATGTTGAAAATTCAAATTTCATTTATGAACTGCGTCGAAACGAGAGTATCGGAAAGTATCTCTAAATTGCTCAACCAATTATGATGATAACTGTTTCCAAAATTTGTTTTACAATCAATTTCACTCCTGAATTACAAATTACTTTCATATTTGACGAAGTTTCAAGTGTTTTTTATATATTTCATCTTTAATTTTTTCAATTTAGCTGTTTAACGGCTTTTTTCAATGAAATTATTGTTGGCAATTCTTGAATTTGTATCATTATTTCAAGAGCGAAACAGCCCTAATTGAAAGTAATTTTTCAAAATAAGCATAGATGCTAAGTTTTCTTAATAAATTGGAATTTCTAATACACTGTAAAATAACTGCACGAAAAATTCATTATTTTCCACTTAAAGTCATTAACAATTTTCTCTAGGAATTCCAGTTTTACTTATTGATTAAGAAATAAAGTTAATAATCATAGTTTCAATCACTATAATTATATTTTTATGATTTTTTCAAATAAGTAAAGAGAAATTTTCGTAATGATGGTTCTATGACTGTAAATGAAGATTGATATAATTTCACTGGATTTTTTTACAGTGTGATAAAAAATTTCCATAGCAATTCTAATCGTAGCAAAGTATTCGCTTACGATCCATGTGTTTCGTATAGGGACGAGAGTATATTTTACGGGCAGAAAAAATAGTTAAAGTAAAACATTCCGAGACAGTGGAGACATGTTGTATGAAACAATGTTACAAATCAATCGAAAATTCCGACCAACAACAATTGCACGCGTCTTTTTGTAACTGTAACGATTACCATGCTCAAAATGTCATGCTGAGTGGAATGATGTTAAGCAAACCTTCCATTGGAATAAGCAAGGAACCTCAAAAAGTTATTTTGTGGGAATATTCATTTCATTCACTCTCAAAAAATACGATTGTCTGCCCGAAATTCCTTTGTAATTTGTTAGGGATTGGAAACGAGAGGTTTGCCACAATACAAAAAAAATTAATTGATAACGAATCATCACAAGATAATCGAGGATAACACGACGAGCACAAAAGATGTTTGACAGAAGATGTAAAAACACTGATGAAAAAGAATTGCGAGTCAATCCCACATTCACCGTCGCATTATACTTGCGAAAGTACCAATTCGAATTATTTTGAACACCCAGATTTAGATGTGACCAAACTGTACGAATCGTTTTGTGATTATTCCTACGCAATTACTGGAGAAACCACTGCCTCAATGACATTATCAACTTACAGCCAATACTTCAATTATCATGTCAATTTTTCATTTCAATGTCCAAAAACCGATGAATGTAATTTTTGTGAAGAGTCTAAAATAAATGGAGACAATCAAGAAGAATAAAAAAAACACTTGGATGACGTAAAATCGTATAAGGCAGCAAAAAACAAAATTTTGAATAAAAACGATGTTTTGTGCTGTAAGTTCGATTTTGCGCAAAATCTCCCACTGCCAAAATTATCTGTAATTGGACAATTTTATCTGCGGTTATTGTGGCTACATTTATTCAATGTTCATATGTATTCAGAACACGGAGAAAAAAATCGCAGTTGAATGTTTACTTTTATCGAAGGATGTGTAAAAACAGTAGGAAATACGGTTTCAAATCTTTTTTTATATGCGATTGAAGAAGAATATAAACTGAAATGTTACAATACCATTTATCTGTTCTCTAATTCTTGAAGTAGACAGAATAGGAATTTTCACATGCTAAAATTTCTGTCACATTTGACAGAAAAATTACGAGTAAAGATACAACACATTTTTCCAGTCGAAGGTTATTTCTACTGCCAATGTGACAGGAATTTTGGTTGTATGGCCAACAGAAGAATAAAATAGAAAGAGTAGAGACTCCGGAAGAGTATTTAGAAATTATTTACGAGGCCAGAAAACATCCCTTCATTATTGTTTACCAAGAAGGATACGTAATCAAAGATTTTGAATCGATTCTTCAGTCCAAAGTCGTGGTCCCAAAAGATTTGAAAATACGTTCAGCTGTCGAAATCAGCTGCCATCCCAACGGTATAGTTGAGATTTAAGTAAATTATGATGAACAATGTTCGACCTATTTTCTCGAATCTTCTACATATTTCTATTGACGTATTGTCATCAATGTCAAGTGCGAATAAAATCGGCATAAGTGTCGAAAAGTTACTGACGTCAAATAATTGTTGCAATATTCAACACCGTAAGGGAAAGATTTTTTCATCAATCTACAAAATGACATTATGATGAAAACACACAAAAAACTGGTGCACAGGGTGGAAAAATAGCGATTGTTGCAACAAGATCGAAAAAAACAAAACTTTCGAAATGATTATGCATATTTTTTTATTAACAATAAGACTCGCGCCTTCCTCAGAATGAAAAATTGGTACTCTTGATTTTATTTACTTCTAATTTGATATACATTATCGCATATATATGTCATTGTACATGATCAACTCTATAATGAATCTATTTCTTCAATATGGACTACTGATTGCACTTTTATTCCAAATGAACACTCACGCGGAACGAGTTCCCAGCGTCATGCAGCGCATCGTTCGGATCACGCGTCGCACGCGAAGAGCTTGATGGTTTAACGAATGGATAACTCGTAAACTCATCAACTTATTGAATTAAAACTTTCAGGAAAACTGCTTCAAACTATTATCGGCAACCTTTCCGCTGGAAGTTTGCTGGTACTTGGATAGTAAAAAACTTCACCGCTTGGAGTTAAATAAACATCAACATTATGATATCTTTACCTATTTTGAGACTTCATCTGTATCGGCAAAGTTCAACGAACGTTCATGTCGAAGCCCGATGTTAAATTTTGATTTTTAGACTGGTTTTTGTTGATTTAAATATGTAAAAACATTGATTCGGCGGAATAAAAAAAATATGATTTTTATCTTCCATTCCAATAAATAATTTTTTCAGCCAAAAAGTGTATCCGAAAAAAATATGTGCCTTTGTGAGTTTTATCACGGAGAATTTTTTTCGAAAAAAAGAAAAAAAGATTTTTGTTCCATTGGGTAAAATAGCCGTGAGGCCCAGTTCATTTTCGAGCCCGAGCGCTCGTCAAGTTATTAGATCCGGCTCCTCAATTAACTGGTTACATCATTTTTCGATTCTCCAACTTGTTCTTAGCTTCGTTCATATGAAGTTAGCAGAAAATGATGTATTTGTCGAAATATAAGAGCGACTGAATTTCTTTTCCCACAACTTATGAGCGATCAATTAGTGGCGAACAGGCCTATGCAACTCCCTATTCATTCGATAGGAACGAATGTTCACGTAAAAAATCACGCGCCCTGTGGGCGCCACCGATGCGTCCCTCTGAGCGAATC
>JAPYZK010009570.1:0-13365 GCA_030522785.1 Platygaster equestris | reverse complement strand
TTTTGAGAAATTTTGATTTCAATAAAACGATTTTTTCGGAAGTTGAAAATTTTGGAAATAATGGTCTTGTAAATGAAATTAATTGGAATAAATTGAAACGAATAAAAAAATTTTTCAAGTTTTGTAAATTTTGTGAATTTGAAAACCAAAATAGACGTGAAATTTTATTTTTTTTTATTTTAAAGAAGTGATTTTTGCGAAATTCAACAATTTCCAAAATAACAGTCTTGTTAATCGAAAAAGAAAGGAATAAAAAAAATATACAAAAAACGAAAATGATCAAATCTTGAAAATTTCGCGCATTCAACAGCCAAAATTTACGTGAAACTTTTGCGAAATTTTGATGATAATTAATTAATTTTTTCGAAACTCGGAAATTTCCAAAATAATGGTCTTGTAAATCGAAACGAGTAAAAAAAAATTGACAAATGAATACTAATGTTCAAATTCCGAAAAATTTTCGAATTCAACAACTAAAATTTACGTAAAAATTTATCAACATTTTGATTTTAATGAACCGATTTTTTCGAAATTCGAAAATTTCCAGAACAATAGCCTTGTAAATCGAAAAAATTTCATAAGAAAATACATACAATTATTTGAATCTTCAAAGTTTTGCGAATTCAACAACTAAAATTTTGATGTTGAAGAATCGACTTTTTCAAAACTCAAAAATTTCCAAAATAATAGTCCTGTAAGAAAATACAAATTTTTGAGTTTTGCGGATTCGGCAATTAAAATTTACGTGAAAAATGTTCGATCATCTCCATTTAAAAAACAGATTTTTTTCGAAACTTGAAAATTTCCAAAATAATGGTCTTGTAAATAGAAATAAATGGAAGAAAATGTACAACTATGAAAAAACCATTAAATCATAGAAATTTTGCGAATTTGACAACTAAAATTTACAAAAAAATTCTGTCTTTGATGAACCGAATTTTTCGAAACTCCAAAATTTCCGTAATAATGGTCATGAAAATCGAAATAAATCGAAAAATATGTACAATAAGATACAAATTATCAAATCTTCAAAATTTTTCGAATTCGATAACCAAAATTTTCGAAAATTTTACAATTTTACTTGATACACCAATTTTTTCGCAAACCGAGAATTCCCAAAAATAATAGTCTTGTAAATCGAAATAAATCAAAAAAATTTTACGAAAAAAAAAAAAAAAATTACAAATGTCAAAATCTCAAGAATACTGTAAATTCCACAACCTGAATTTACGTCACTTGCGAATTTCCAACCTCATCAAAATCTTTTAAATCAAACAAAATTCGCTAAAACCTAAGAATTTCGAACGAATAAAAAAAAAAAAAAATTATCTACGAGATTACGAGGCAGTAATGAAAATTTAATGCTTCATTCTAGATGGAAAAATGCTGCAATACGGTAAGTGCAATCACTTTTATAAAAGGCGAAAAAAAGCTGCTAAACAATAAAAAAAAAGCTCTAGCAATTAAGATCTTGAAGGTTTTTTTTAAATTCTTTTTTCGTCGGCTGGGGAATTAATCAACGAGCGAAAGAACATTTTAATAATAGTTCGATCGATCAACTTTGAGAGGCTCGGAGAATCTCGTCTCGTTAATAGTATTCATCCAATATTAGATGTTTGTTTTCGTGCATCGTAATTAAAAGAACGAGTTTTTGTGAGCATAAATCAAGATTGAGCAATTTAAAATCGAGTTCGTCCTACATAAATATTTTAAAAATTTTCAGGATTTCGTGGAGAAATGGAAATTTTCACGAAAAAAATTTTTGAGATATTTAAAAAAATTGATTCATTCTAGAAAATGTCAGAGAAATTGGGAGATTTATTTTATTCACGAAGAAATACGACAATTTTTGGAAAGTTTCTGAATCTTTCCAAAATTTTGGAATAGGATTTTGTATTTTTTCTGTGAATCTATATTAATTTGTAAGTATAATGTCGAAAAACAAGTTATTTAACTTCGATGAAAAATGTTGGAAAAAATAGAAATCAAGACAATTTTGACTTTGAGTTTGAAAATTTGTTGTCAAAATAATCTTGAGCTCTTTTCAAATTTGAACTGTCGAAAATTCATGTCAATTTCGAAAAATTGCGAACATTTACAAGATTCTTGGAAAGTTTCCGAAACATTTTCGAAGTATAAAAATTTGGAAGCAGAATTCTTAAATATTGTACTTGATTGCGTAAATAGTCAATTTCGTATAAATTCTATAAATTTTCGGAAATAATATCGAAAAACAACAAATTTAACTTGAATGAAAATTTCGAAAAAATATCAGTCAAGCAAATTTCGAATTTACGTTCGCAAATTTGACATCAAAAAATTCTTAAGCTCTTTCCAAACTTGAATCATCTAAAATTGACCTCACTTTCAACAAATTTCTAAAACTTTCCGAACGTTCCAAAATTTCAAAATATTTTTGTATATTCCCTTAAACATCTGATCTCGTATAAATTCCATAAATTCCTGTAAAATTCAAAAAATCGAAAAAAAAACGTCTAAGTTCCATACATTCCCATAAAAATTCCATGAATTTGGGTAAAAATGAAAAAATCAAACAAATGACTCAATTCTCGTAAAACTTCCAAAAGTCGAAAAAAAAAACGTCTGAATTTCATAAATTCCCATATAAATTGCATTAATTCCTGCAAAAATCTAAAAATGGAAAAAAATATCTAAATTCCATAAATTCTCGTAAAACTTCGAAAACTTTTTCATAATCTCACATTTTCCATCCATCTCCAGAAAAGTCCAAAATTCTCCAAATCCATCGTTCTCTGAATTCGTCATAAAAATGATATAAATAATCATGAAAAATGTATCGCACGTTTGTGGCCGGGCATAAATCACCGCGCATTGTCCCAGATATGAAAATCATTGCGCAAAGCCGAGTCATTAATTAATTCCTGTGAAAAATGCGTGGCGAAAACGTCGCGCTCAATCGGCCCCGCCGATACCGAATGTTCCTTTCTATCAATCCGTTTTATCTTCGACAATTAATATTATAAAATGTCAGCCAGCCGGCTTATTCCCCGATAAAGGTCTCTCGCCCGCAACGACTTTTGTCGTATGCAAAACTGGCGATCGGATTCTTGCTCTCGCTTGCGAAAAATCTCGTCATTATAAAATGAGGTCGGTTTCGATTTTTCAGATACTTTTTTTGGCAGTGATTCGATTGGCGGTTCAGGCAAAAGTTTGGAAATTCGGAAATTTTTGAATTACACGAATTATTATAAATTTGTGAAATCACAGGTTAGGCAAGATTTTGGAAATTCAGAAAACTTATAATTTTACGAATTTCGAATTCGTGAAATTAGAGGTCAGACAAGATTTTGTGAATTCGTGAAATGACAGGTTGGAAAGGATTTTGGAAATGCAGAAAATTGGCAATTTCACGAATTTTAAATTCGTAAAATTACAGGTTAAGCAAGATTTTGAAAATTCGGGAGATTTTAACTTTCACGAATTTTGAATTCGTATCAGAAATTTCCTGATTTTTGGATTTTTCATTCAAATGTCTAATTTTATTATTTTGGATCCAAAATTCTAACGTTTGGAGAATTGGACGTTTTTATAATTTTTGACTTACGTAACAAAATTTTGGAATATTTACGTATATTTTTAAAATTCACGTAATATTGGATTTTGACTTTTAATGAAAAATTTCCGAGTTTCAGAGGTTTCTGGTCGAAATTTGGATCAGAAACGAGTTATTTTGAAATTCAAAATTGTTCATATAATTTCGGAATTTTTCACTTCGTATCGAAATTCGTGATTTTCGAATTTCGAATTTTTATACTTAATTATTTTCGGATTTTCGATGGTAAAGTTTGATCTTTGAAAAATTTGCTGCTTTTTGGATTTTTAGATTTTTCAATTTGGATCAGACATTCCAATTTTTGAAGTTCTCTTGATTTGGAAATTTTAAACTTTGTAATACCACGAAATTCTCCAAAAATTATCAGATTTCTCTTTCGTTCAATAACTTGACCAGCCACATAATTTTTTTTTTTCTTCGATTTCTATAGATTCTCCGCAAATTTGAGAAAATAAGTAATAGAGTAGGTTGTCTCTGGGAATTGACAAAAATTGATGAGAATATATAATGAATTGATGGAAATATATAGGAATTGATGAGAATCGGTGTAAATTGACGAGAATCAATGGGAATTTGTGGATATATAGAAATATATAATATATAGAAATCGATGGGGATACATGTGATACATAATAAAGTTCATTCTAGTCCCATAAACTATTTCTCCACCTGCATTTTCGGCTCACATACCGAAGAGTTAAAAAGAAGCTCTCGAAGCCACTCGAGGAGAACAAAAGCACCAACCGCAGATTTTCCCCTCGGAACAACGTTTTCCACCAAAAGTTCTATTATTTTCCTCTTTTCTAAAAGAGTCAGACGTCACCGTTGTTCCATCAATTATGACGGGAGAGTGGATTGCGGGTTCCAGTCACTTTTTCCCTTTTTTCTCCTCTCTATCTAAAAAGATGAAAGTTACGTTCCGTGACTAATCCCCGAAACCCTATGGTTCCTACCTTTTGCCCTGCCCTGTCTAGCTACTCCTCGTGTCGCCGTTCCACTTTGGGAATGAAAACCCTAGGTCAAAAGGACCTTTTTGTCGGCTGACTGGGATCCCCATAGAAGCCCTTCTGCCTGTTGCAGCTCGAAACTATTTACCTTCCTGCACCCAAAATTGATATTCCCTGGTCTAAAAGCCCAGAAGGACGAGACTACGGAAAATTTCTAACTGTTCTGAATTTAATTTCGTATTTCGATGTCTGATGAGTTGCGCAGGTTTTGCGGACCAGGTAAAAAAATCCCATGTCGGTGGGTCCAGAGTTATGTGATTTTTTAATTTTTCTCGTCTGACATTTCGGAAATTTTCAGCTCGAAAACCCAAGAAAATTCCTTGTCATGTTTCATTACCTTCCGCCGATTTTTTGCATTTATATGACATTTTTTCGAAAGACTTTTTTGGGTTACAATGGAAATTTGGGGTTTGATTTTCTTCTTTAGTGGGCTTGAAGGTATTTTACTTCGAACGACTTCTTCAGGTTAGGTTCCGTTCTTTAGAAAATGCGCAAAGTTTGACAAAAAATGACATTTTTTAAATGACTTTTTTGGGTTGACATGGAAATTTGGTGTTTGATTTCCTTCTTTAGCGAACTTGAACGTATTTTACTTTGAACGACTTCTTTAGGTTAGGTTCGGCTCTTTAGAAAACGCGCAAAGTTAATCAATAAAAGAAAAATAATTCCACTAAAAAAATCGTTATTTCTTTTTTTTACTCGCGCTGTCTGGGAGAACATTTTTTCAGGAAGAAATGTTCGACAGACATTTTCTACCTGCTTTTTCAGGACCAAAGTCCGGAAAATTTTTAATGGGCCACCCGTGGTTCCTGCGCAACTCACTAGTAACCCGTATTTCTACCTGATTTCATGTTTCAGGTAATATCTGACGAATTTCAAAAATTTTATAATTCAATTCTAATTTCACTATGTGATTGAATGAGTTCGAGTCTACGGAAAATTCCCAATCGTTGTTGAACTTTGAAGTACCGAAATAATGAATGATAGAAATTCGGAAAAAAATGCCATGATTCCACAAGTTTTCGGGCGAGGAAAATAAACCGTCGATTCACGCCTCTCGGATACAATATGCGACTGCTTTCGATTATCTTGAGCCGACTCGGATGACCGCGGCGCGTTTTTTCTAATCGAGACTTTATTTTTCAACAACCTGTCAGCCAGACTTTAGACGGTTACTTTGAAGGAAAAAAAGTCATGCGGTTTGTACAGTTATTGGGAGGGGGGAGGTGATTTTGGATTTTTGAGTGTTTTATGAAATTGAGGGGATTTTTGTAGGACTGAGAAGTTTTCGTACGTGTATGGGGATGTGCAAAAGGAAACCTTAAATAATTTTAGTGTTGTTTACGTATTTCGAAAACTTTTCATCATTCTGTGGACAATTTTGAGTATTTATTCAACGCCTGCAAGGAATATGTGTGGCCCTGCTGAGAGTGGACGAAATAATGGATTACCTGATCGTTGACGTTCACTAGTGGACGAATTAGCGACCGTTTACGCACGGATAATGGAAACAAGATGGCGGACGAGCGACTCGACATGTATCGAAACGTCAAACTCCCCAACCCTAACCTCAAAATTAAAAAACTGTGTATTGGTGCAATGTTTTTGTTGTTTACAAAAATGCCGAATACAGCCATAATCAATCCCGATGAAAATCAAAGCAACGGAAGAGATGATTAGTTTCTAACTCCCTAAAGTACGTAGCAAAGCTCTAAGGGCGATTGTTGTGTCGATCAATCAGGTAACCCATTATTACCCCCCCCCCCCTCTCAGCAGGGCCATGAAATCACATATTTCTCACGGCTGTTGAATAAAATATTGTGTGTGAATATAATATTCCACTCGCGTGTTGCCACACTCGCTACGCTCGTGAGGCAATCTCCACGCTCGAGGAATCTCCTCTTTCTCCCACTAGTCGCACAATACTCTATTTTAGGGAGATTTTCGAGATTTTTGGGAAATTGTGGGAATTTTAGAGAATTGAGAAAATTTTGCAACGTTTCGAAGTATTTTTAGAAACTATAATAGAATTTGTGCGATGATATTATAACTGAAGGGTCAAGGTTTTGAAGAATATTATAATTGAAGGGTCGAAATTCTGAACTGTATAAGAGCTATTCCGATAGGGGTCATTTTCGTATTCAAATAGGTGGAAAATCGACCCTTATTGAAATGACTTTTATACAGTTCAGAATTTCCATCGTCCAGTTAATATAAATTTCCTCCTTTTGAATGAAAATGTAGACATTATTTTCTGAATCGAATATCCTCCCAACACTTGCCAGTTCAGTAAACGCGCCTTCGTGTGAACTTTGATCATCACTGATCGACGAGCGTCATTTCCTCAAAGGAAAAGAGAACAAAAAAGCCCGATGAATTGCTTTTGTCTCGAGCCATTGCACCCAATGTTCCCTTCTTTGATCATCGACTTATGAATAAAACACGATCGTCATCGTCATTCAATTTCGATTCAAATTTCTAAACATTTCGAGAATACCAATTACTTTTTCTGTTTTTCGTAAGCCTCCCACTCCTGAATTTAACATTGCATTTTGGAATGAATAATCCGAAGTATAAAGGAAAATGGAAAAGTACGTTTTTTCTTATTTGTATTCGAAAAAAAGATCGATAATTTTTCAAACACAATTCCAACAATTTTAGTTGTGTGAATGATAAAATCAATATTCATGTATTATGATTAAAAGAAATTTACATCAGAGTACCATTGAAATTTTATGGATATTATAGAATTTGCTGTATAATCTGTAGTCCTAATATCTCATTTACAGAATTCAAACATTTCATAAACTCCATAATAAAAAATGATGAATCGTAAAAATGATACAAATAATAGTAAATGAAGTAATAATAATGAATCATAATAAACATAATGTATGAATCATTGCCCGGATGAGACTTTATGAAAAAAGAGGAACTGATGGAAATAGACATAGGAATCGATGGGAACTTATGGAAATCGATGGAAATAAATGTGAGTGTATGAAAATAGATATGAATTTTATGAAAACGATAGGGAATTGATAGAAGCTATAGGAATTATTGGGAATTAATAGGAATTGATGAAAATTTATAGGAATTAATGGAAGTCAATGGTATTTTATGGAAATAAATAGAAATTTATGGAAAACAGTGGGGAATTGATAAAAACTATAGGAAACTAATAGAAATCTATGGGAAACGACGATAATTAATGGGAATTGATAGAAATCGATAGAAATGTGATATAAATAAATGGGAATATATGGGAATTGATGGGAATTAACGAAAACTAATAATTGAGGTAAATCGGTGGAAATCGATTGAAATCAATGGAAATTGATTAGATATGATGGTAATTCATGGGACTTGATAAGAAGTAATTGATGAGGATTGAGGTAAAAAGGTGGAAATCGATGGGAATTGATGGGAATCAATGAATAATGACAAGAATTGATGGGAATCGATGGAAGTCAATAATAATGTATGGGAATTGACGAGAATCCATGGGAATTAATGAACATTGATAGAAATCGATGAAAATGTATGGGAATTGATGTAAATACATGGAAATTTATGGGAATTGACACAAAATACGTGAAAAATACGTCTAAAATACGTGACGATACATCATATCGGCGAAGGGTCTCCACGAAATGAATAGCGCCGGGTGTATTTAATTACCGGTACTAATTACGATGAAAGTTTTGAGCGAGCACACAATATCTCGTGTAAATAAGTTCGCCGATAGATCTCGACTTTACTTCTGCAGCAGCTACGGCAAAACAAGGATACAATCGATAGCCTCGTAATATATAAATAAACTCGCCATCGACGAATATTGCCTCGGGCAGCCATAGGCCTATACATATTTTAATTGAACTCATTTAACCAATCTTCATTCGATCGATAAACCGATCGATTTCAGTCTTTTTTTTTCGTGTGCGGAGAATGTTGCGATTAATTTGAGAGTGTGACGATGAAAAAGGGTTTATAAAATGCGTAAGAATTTACGGACGAAGTGATTCATTTCACGAAATGATTTTTGGTACCTATACCTGCAATATCGAAATTTTCGGAAACATTGGAAAATTTTCCGAACATTTGACTATAGGCTTTAAATTCGAAATTTTTAATTCATTTTCGAAATTTTCCGAATTTTAGTATATTTTGAAAAATTTGTGAGAGTACGAAAATTCTGTAATCGGTTGAAAAATATCGAATTTGGGGTCATTTTATGAAATTTGCGAAATTTATGATATTTTTTACTTTTTGAATTCGAAATGTGAACAGTACCTGAATTTTTGAGAAAATTGGACAATTTTCCAAAAATGTTACCTCAGTTTTTAAATTCAGAATTTTTGTTTTGTTTTCGAAATATACCGAAATTTACCAAATTTCAGAATATTTTGAAAAAAATTGGGAAGGTACGAAAATTCTGTAATCAGTTGGAAAATATCGAATTTTGAGTCACTTCCTAAAATTTTCGAACTTTGTGACATTTTTCACTTTTTGAATTCGAAATGTGAACAGTACCGGAATTTTTGGGAAAATTGGACAATTTTCCAAAAATTTTACCTCAGGTTTTAAATTTAGAATTTTTGATTCTAAATTTCAGTTCCAAGCTTGTGAATTCCCGGAATTTTTAGAGTTTCAAAAATTTCAGAATTTTCGGAAATTTTTGTTTCAATGTTCAGAAAAGCTCAGAATTTATAATTTTGAAGTTTCATAAACACTGAATTCTGAAGTGTTGGGAATTCTGTCATTTCAGCCTAAAATTCGGATTCAAATCATGCACAGTCATCAAAAAAAATTCCAAACATCCTAAAGATATCACCATTCAATGATCAAATCAATCAGAAGTCGTCTAACATCAAATCGATTCGAATTTAATCCGAACAATTCTGAATTACACCCACATATACCTGCTCACTGTCAGACTCGGCCATTCCCTCGTGCCGCGAACCCAAAATACCGATTCACCATCCCCGGAATTATCATCGTTATGTATCCCGAAGCATTGAAAAAACTCGATAAACTTCGATACCCACGACGTTAATGGTTTTCGAGTACGAATCCGTGATCCATAAAACTACCTTTTTATTGAGTTTTCCCTTGTCGAATCACGAAAATTACCCAGAAGCGAAAAAAGGCATCTCATGGGTCATTCTGGAGAAGAGTTTCACAATAGGTTGGGTATTCTATGGGGAATTGCGAGAATTTTGATCGCCTTTTGGTATCGCCCTATATTAGTGAAAAAAATTGCCACCGACATGAACGTCGTGCCAGCAAGTTGCAACTTGCTGATATGATGAGACATGATGCGCATGATGCGACTTCTATGGATTTACATCAATTTTCATAGCTTGGCATCAACTCCTATAGATCTCCGTTAACTCCCATCAATTCCCATCGATTTCCATCAATTGTCATCGATCCCCATAAATGTCCATCGATTCCCACTGATTTCTATCAATTCCTATTGTTTCCCATTAATACAGAATCTAAAATTCCCAAAATTTAATAATTTCACAATTATTTATCAAGCTTCAGCATTCCCAAATCCCTCAAAACTTCGCAACTTTCAAAATTCGACAACCAACAACTTTCGGACTAAATTTATGTATCCGAAACTTCAAACTCCTTCCAAATTTGCAAAAATTTGCTATCCACAAAATGTGTCCTGTCACCCTCTAAATTTATTTGGGTCGATTAAACTACTTAATTCGAGCGAAAATTCTGTTGCGACATGAATTAACGAGACAAAGAATCGTGAATAATAGCAGGTTTCGCGATTAGATTCGCGGAATCGCGAATGCGGGCATGTGCCATTTGTGGAGCGATTTAATAACACCTCGTATCGCTGCACGAAAGACAACTCGACATTATAATCGAGATAACGCACTTTATTAGAGCCGCGTATTTTTTTTAGGAGCCGCGCTTTAATGACATTTCTTTTGGACGTTGCTGCCGCGGCCACGCCCTACTGTGAGCCATTGTCCATAATTAATGATCCATTCAGTAAGTGCCTAATGAGCGTGAGACAAATCAAATTGCCCTTATAACGAGTCATGCGAGCAGGAGTCGAATTTTTCGGGATTTTTTGAGGATCATGTCAAGTGATCATCTCAAGGATCATCTCAAGCATGTTGAGAGACTTTGGGGAATTTTCGAAAATTCATGTCGATTTGCGAGAGCATTTGGAAATTTGGGAAATTTTTGGGATTTTTGAGGATCCTATGCATTTAAGGAGTTTTTTGGGAATTTTCGAAAATTTATGTGGATTTGCGAGAGCATTTCGAGAGTTGGGACATTTTGGAGATTTTTGGAATTTTTGAGGACCCTATGCATTTTGGGAGATTTTTGGGAATTTATGGAAGTTTATGTAGATTTACGAGAGCATTTGGAAATTTGGGAAATTTTGGAGATTTTTGGAATTTTCGAGAATTTATGTGGATTTGCAAGAGCATTTGGAAATTTCGGACATTTTGGACATTTTTGGAATTCTCGAGGATCCTGTGCATTTTGGGAGATTTTTGGGAATTTTCGAAAATTTATGTAGGTTCACGAGAGCATTTGGAAATTTGAAGCATTTCGGTGATTTTCGGAATTTTTAAGGATCGCATGCATTTTGAGAGATTTTTTGGAATTTCAAAAAATTTATGTAGATTTACAATGGCATTCAAAAATTCGAAAAAATTCGGGAGGTTTCGAGGATTTTCGGAATTTTTCCAGTGTCAAAGAGATTTTTGATATTTTAAGTTTGGGAAACGCTTGAAAACTTTTTGATATCGAATTTTAAAACTCAAAGTCAAAATTAGCTTGATTTCTGATTTTCTAAATTTTCATTGAAGTTGAATTACTCGTTTTTTTTATATTATTACCGAAAATTTATGGAAATCTACAGGAACTCCAAAGAATTTACATTGATTCAGAAACTTTCCAAAAGTTCCAAAATTTTAGAAATCCTTCAAAAATCCCATATATATGGTTGTACCAATCATAGCAATGGTTGTACCAATCATAGTTATGGCTGTACCAACCATAGTTATGGTTGTACCAATCATCGATGTGTATGGTTGTACCAATCATATATTTGGTAGTAACAACCATAGATATAGTTGTAAAACGACAAATATGGTTGGCGCCAACGTTATTATGTCTATGGTTGCCTTAACCATATATATAGTCGTACCAACCATAGACATTGTTCTATCAACCATATAATACATAGTTGCACTAACCACAGATATGTGTGCCTCAAATGTCACTATTTATATGGTTGAGAAAACCATAAATATAGTCGTATCAACAATAAATATAGTCGTATCAGCCATATATATAAATATATATAGTCGTACCAACCATATAATAAATTTTTGTACAAACCACAGATATGGTTGACTTTCAAAAGCTCGAAAATTTTCGAAATCCTTCGAAAGTGACATGAATTTTCAATAATTATAATTATCCAAGTTCAGAAAGAGCTCGAAAATTTTCCTCCCTAATACCGAATTCTCTGTCCCAAACTCAAAATCACCTCCATTTCCATTTGGCCGAAATTTCCATAAAATCGCAAAGACTTTTTTCCGAAATTTTCGCGACCACCGCAGAAAAATCTCTGTCTCCAGTGCTCGCGGAGGCGTAAAACCCCTTGCTCCGCCGCAACTCGGATTGAAAAGTCACGCAACTCGCTGCCGTAACCGCGCGGAGCAACACCAGCCCCCAAACCCCGCTTTTTTCCCTTTTTCCCTCTACTTCCCCGTTGGATTTTTTTTTTTTTTTTTTTTCCTGCCGCCCTCGGAAGTACGGTATCATTTTTGAAGACACCGCTGTCCCGGTTTCTTACGCTGCACATTTTTCACGCTTTCGGAGTAATCGATGTTTCACAACTAATAAAATTGAGTGCTTGAAATCGAAGGAAATGATTCCTTCTTCCTATGCACCGGAAAAAAGGTGTTTTTAGTATTTATTTTTACTTTTTAAGGTCTATAAATTTACGTTCAGCCGAAAAATTCCAAAATGTTCGTCAGAATGGAATTGGAATTTTGAAGTTTCGGAGATATTGGAAGTTATAAAAATGATGAAATATAGTAGCTTTAGAATTTTTTAGATTGAAAATTTCTTTAGTTTTGACATTTTTGAATGTCTGGAAACTTGGAAATTTTTCGAGTTTTTGCGTATTTTGAAGTTTGGAAGTCTAGAAATTTCGAGATTTTTAGAATTTTAAGATTCTAAAGTTTTATAGTAATCTGTTGTGAAATTTTGGAATTTTTTGAGCTCTGGAATTTTTAAGTTTCGATAAATTATGAAGACCTGAAGTTTTGGAATTTTCGGAAAATTCCAAAATTTTTTAAACATTGGAATTTTGGCGTCTGAAAATGTCCAAGAACTTTAAAATTTCAGAACTTTCAAGATTGAAACTTTCAAGATTGAAAATTGGCAAGTTTTGAAATTTTTGAAAGTCTGGAAACTTCGCTTTTTTTGGAGTTTTTACGAATTTTGAAGTTTGAAAGTCTGTAAATTTCGAGATCTTTGGAATTTTAGGATTCTGAAGTTTTATAGTAATCTGTTGTGAAATTTTGGAACTTGTTGAGCCCTGGAATTTTTAAGTTTCGAAAAATTATGAAGAACTGAAGTTCTGGAGGTTTCGGAAAAGTCCGAAATTTTTTAAACATTGGAGTTTTGGAGTCTGAAAATGCCCAAGAACTTTGAAATTTCAGAATTTTCAAGATTGAAAATTATTAAGTTTTTACATTTTCGAAA
>JAPYZK010009560.1:0-12083 GCA_030522785.1 Platygaster equestris | reverse complement strand
AAAAACTTTCACATTTCGTGAAAATTTTGCAAATTACGAAAAAAATTGCGAAACATCAAAATGCTCCAAGATCCTTAGGGATCTTCAAAATTCATCCAAATTTCCATCAAAACTTCGAAAAATCAGATTTTCTGGACTTTGAAATAACTCGAAATTTACGGAATGTTGAAAATTCAAAAATTTATAAATTAAAGAGTTCACAATTTTTCGAAAATTTCCAAAACTTGAACATTCTTCCAAATTTTCCAAACTTAAAATTTCTGAAATCTATAGAACTTCGAGATTTTTAATATGTCCATAACTCTGATGTATCCAAAACTTCGATAGATCGCAATTTTTTCAAACTTCCAAAAAACTTGAAAACAAGGGTCTTTTGTGGACCTGGAAAAAAAAGGAAAAATATTTTTTCTTCATCGAATTTCGAACTTTATAAAACTCCAAATTTCCCAAATTTCGTATAAACAACCCAAAAAATTTCATATAGAAAAGAAAATGTCCCTCAGTGATCGAAATCTCGGCTACGCCCGTGGTCGGTCGGGAAACAGCCTTATAATCCCCCGTCAGAAGGCGCGTTACACGCAGGTAACATGCTAGTGTTGCGTAAAAATCGTTATTCACCTCGACGCGAATGTTCCGATCTTTGAATTTCCCCGTCGCCGTGACCGAAGCGCGGCATTTGTAAACCCCGTCGTCGGACTCCTGCACTTTTTTGAGTTTAAGCCCGTACGGCTCGATGACGTAATGATCGTCGGTAACGATGGGTTTGCCGTCGCGGAACCAGTCGATCGTAGGCGCCGGTATCGCCCGAACTTTGCACATTATCATGTAATCGTCGCCGAGAATGGGAAATTGATTTTCTGCGGCGTCCACGAAGGTTATAGCGACTGGAAATACGGCAAGTTTTGGAATTTATGTATGCAGTTTTGGTAGTATCAAAAAATACGTAACCGTAACTATGTTATTTTTAGAAGATTAACTGAAACTTCGCGTTATTGGAAGAGTTACTTTAAATCAGTTACTTTTTACTCGAGTAACTGTAACTTAGTTACTTTGTGGTCGAGTAACTGTAACTTAGTTACTTTCTCGAATTAAGTAATTGTTCCTATAACTGATTCACTTTTTGGAAAAGTAAGTGTAACTTTAACTGAGTTACTTTTTATCGAGTACCTGGCTAACGTATGTTTCTTCAAAAAGTAACTGAAACTACCAGTTACTTTTACAGTACGTGCATCTGAAACTTAGTTACTTTTGGTGAAAGTAACTGTTACTCAGCCATTTTCTAAAAAGTAATTGTAACTCAGTAATTTGCCTCAAAAATAGTTGTAACTTAGTTATTTTTCGGACAGCTAATTGTAAGCCAGTTTTTGGACAACTAACTAGCTTACAAGTATTTTTGGAAAGGTAACTTCAACTCAGTTACTTTTTAGTCAAGTAGCTGAAACTTAGTTACATCGTAGTCGAGTGACTGTAACTTAGTTATTTCGTAGTCAAGTAACTGTAACTCGTTAACTTTTTTTAGACGAAGTAATTGTTACTTTAACGCATTTACTTTTTGGAGAAGTAAGTGTAACTGTAACTGAGTCACTTTTTATCGAGTACCTGTCCAAAGCCTATTTCTTAAAAAAGTAAGTGTGACTGTAACTAACAGTTACTCATTCAGCACACGTATCTGCAACTTAGTTACTTTTGGTGAAAGTAACTGTAACTCAGCTATTTTTCTCAAAAGTAACTGTAACTCAGTCATTTGCCTCAAAAATTACGGTAACTCAGTCATTTGCCTCAAAAATAACTGTAACTCAGTTATTTTTTGTCGAACAAGTAACTGTAACTCAGTTATTGGACAGTTAACTGTAGCTTACAAGTATTTTTGGAAAGGTTCCTGTAACTCATTTACTTTTTTAGGGGGAAGTGAATGTGACTTAGTCACTTCTGAATCAAAAAATGGTAGCTTAGTTACTTTTTGTCGAGAAGTTATATCAAGTCTGTGTACTGAAAAAGTGACAGTAACTGTAAATAACAGTAAGTCATACTGTAAACGTAACTGCAACTCAGTAACTTCATGGATGTAACTGTAGCTTGTTCACTTTATCAAAAAACTCAAGTAAGTCAGTTACTTTTTTCGTGAAAACCTAACTGTATTTACTTTTTCGGACATCCACTGTAATCAAGTGTAACTGTAACTTAGTTTGACTTAGTTATTTTCTAGAAGATTCGCTATAACGTAATATTGTTTAAAAACTGACAAACTCGGTTCCTTTTTATTCAAGTAACTGTAACTTAAGTTACTTAGTAGTCAAATAACTGTAACTTAAGTTACTTTATAGTCAAGTAACTGTAACTTAAGTAACTTTGTAGTCAAGTAACTGTGATTTAGTTAATTTTTTAGACAAAGTCATTGTTACCATAACTCATTCACTTTTCGGAGAAGTAACTGTAACTGTAACTGAGTTACTTTTTATCGAGTAGTTATCTCAAATCTGTATATTGAAAAAGTAACAGTAACAGTGAATAACAGTTAGTCTTACTGTAAACGTAACTGCAACTCAGTAACTTTATGGATGTAACTGTAGCTTGTTCACTTTATCAAAAAAACTTAAGTCAGTTACTTTTTTCGTGAAAACCAAACTGTATTTACTTTTTCGAAAATTCACTGTAACTCAGTGATTTTTCGGGGAAGTGACTGTAACTCAGGTATTTTTTGAGAAGATTCACTGTAATGTAGAATGGTTTAATAAATTAACCAACTCAGTTCCTTTTTAGTCAAGTAACTGTAACTTAGTCTCTTTGTAGTCTTGTAACTGTAACTCAGTGACTTTGTAATCAAGTAACTGTAACTTGATTATTTGTTGGAAAAAGTAACTGTTACACCATTACTCATTAACTGTGTGAAAGAAAGTGTAACTGTTTACTTTTTTCGACTACCTGTCCAAAGTCTGTTTATTGAAAAAGTAACTGTAACTTTAATTATACCAGTTATCTATACCGTGTACGTAACTGCAACTTAAGTTACTTTTGACAAAAGTAAATGTAACTCAGTTACTTTTTTCCAAAAGTAAACGTTTTTTTTTTTCGATTTATGGGAGTTTTTCAGCAAGATTCTAGCCTGGTAAACTTACGAAGCTCAAGTGTATGTAATACGATTGGTATTTTCCCTTGAAAATCGTACAGTTTTCAGGGTTAAAGGTTATAATAAAAATTAACGGTGATGATAAAAATGGATAAAAAATCTTACTGATGGCTTCGATTTTCACCGACTTGGTGACTTTGTTCTGGTTCGCGTAAATTGCCTCGCACGTGTAAGTACCGGCTTGATCTTCCTGCAGCGAATTGAAGTAAAGCGACAAGGAGCCATCGGGTTTCGTTTCCGTGTACAGCGGCGACTGTGACGAGTCCTTGTAGAAACTTGAATTTACACAAAAAAGTCCGTTAATCAAATGAGATTTGCAAGTACTTCGAAACTAAGGAGAGGCAACGTAATTTACATTCAAAACATTTTGTCAACATTGACGATCGTCAAATCGAACATTTCGACATTGAAGAATCGTCTGGAGGTTCAAATACTTTGAACCTTTGTGAGGTTTGACGAGACACGTAGTTAAGTGGAGAAGAAAATTTGCAGGAAAATTTGAGTGACGGGAAAGGAGCTAGGAAATGGATGTTTTGAAACTTGTGACAGATTTTTGAACGGTTATGAATAATATGGATGGATTTTGGTAGTTTTGTTAATTGTGTGTGTGTTTTTTATATTTTTGTGCTTTTTTAGTCAATTTTATTGTTACTGTGAAATTTTGTTAGAATTATGGGATTTCTGCTATTATTTTAACAATTTTCGTCAAAAGTTAATAATAACTATAAACTCTTCCACCATCAAAAATCAAAATTACCATGAATATTAATGGGGAAAAAATGTCTGAAATGATTTTCGAAAGTTTTGGAGCTTTGGCAATTTTCAGAGTAGATTTTAGATTTTATTTTAATTTTTTTTAATTTAATTTTATTTTTTTTAGATTTTCTGAGTTTTGAAAAATTATGAAGTTTCAAAAGTTTAAGATTATTCCAGTTCTAAAATTGTGACATTTTTTAAAGAATTTTGAAGAATTCCGAAGTTCTATCGTTCAAAAAGTTCGGAACTTTCGAATGTATCGAAGTTTTGGAAATATAAGGAGTTTTAAGATTCTTGAGATTTGGAAATTTTTGAGTTTGGAGAATTTGGAAGAATTTTTTTAATTTTGTAGAATTCCGGAAAATTATGAAGCTTTCTACTTGTGAATTTTTCAAATTTTTCGAGTTTCGATAGAAATGTTGATAATTTTCGAAATTTTTAAACAGTTTAAAGCATTTTGATGTTTTGAGATTTCGCATTTTTATAGGAATTTATCAAGTTTTCAAGGAATGCAAAAATTGTTTACTTTTTGCATTAAGAATTATGACATTTTTATTTTTTTCATAATTTTGGAGAACTTTGAATTTTTATAGCTCACCAGCTTCAAAAATTCTAATTAAAGTTTCGGATGTAGTAAATTTTTGGAGATCTTAAAAATTCTGAAATTCTATAGATTTTAGGAATTTGCGGTTCGAAGAATTTTCAAGTTCTGTAGAATTTCGAAAATTTGTGAACTTTGGAGCTTGTAAAGTTTCGAAATTTCCATATTTCGGAAATGTCAAAAAATTCGAAGTTAAGAAAAGCTGAAGAATTCAAAGGTTTGATGGAAATTTTGATAAATTCTGATCAATTTTGAAGTTTAGAAGCATTTTGAAGTTTCGGGATTTTTTTAGGAATTCGTAATTTTTTCAAAAAATGTAAGAATTTTCGAAATTTCGCATAACTATGAAATTTCGAAGTTTCTTAGAATTCCGAAAAATTTTGACGTTTTGTAACTTAGAAGCTTTTAAAATTTTAGATTTTTCGAAGTTTCAAATGTATCAAGTTTTGGGACATTGACAATTCCAAAGTTTGATAGATTTCGGAAGTTTGAAGTTCGGAAAATTTGGAAAATTTTTTAAATTTCGAAGAATTTCGAAAATTTGTTAACTTCGATGTTCGTCAAGTTTCAGAATTTTCAAAGTTTTGGAATTTTCGAAGTTCCGGAAATTTCGGATATTCCAAATAATTTCGAAGTCTAGAAAAGCTAAAAATTTTGATGCATTTCAAAGTTCAGAAGCATCTTGAAGCATTTTGATTTCTTCGAATTTTTTAGGTTTTGGAAAATGTTTAGTTTTCAAGAGTTTTGTGAAAATTTTCAAAATTTTGCGTAAGAGATTACAATAATTTCCAGTTTTTCAGAACTGTGAAATTCTGAAATTTTGTAGGTTGTAAAATTTATTTTCTCCAAAATTTCGGAAATCTCGGGAATTTCGAAATTACCCCAAAGTTCAGAACAGCTGAATTGACTAAATTTCCAATAAAAATTTCGACAAATGAATTCTAGTTAATTTAGTAAAGTTTGAATAAAATTTGAAATTTAGTTTCAATAAAATTTGGTAAATAAAATAAAGTTCGAATAAACTATTGTACAATTTTCAAGGAATCCAAATTTTCATGTTTCACAGAATTTAAAAGAATTTCGCATTTCAATAGTTCAGGAATTTCAAAAAATTTCGGTGTATCGAAATTTTGCATTTTTCAAAGTCTTAGAAATACATCAAATAGAAATACACTGAAAATTCCGAAATTCTATAAATTCCAAAAAATCAATGATCTTTTAATTTTTCCCCGTTCCAACAACTTTTTGTCGAAAAAGCCAAAGCTGAAATGACTGAATTTTTAATGAAAAATTAGATAAATAAATTTAAGTCAATAAAATACAATTTAAATAAGATTTGATTCAAATAAAATTTGGTAAATAAAATAAAGTTTAAATAAACTACAACCTTCAAGAAATCCGAATTTTTATGTTTCATAGAATTTTAAACAATTTCAAATTTCCATAGGTCAAAAATATCAAAAATTTTCGATGCATCGAAATTTCGCATTTTTCAAAGTCTTAGAAAAACATCAAATATGAATGTATAAAAAATTCCGAAATTCTATAAATTCCAAAAATTCGAATTTTGATCTCCTTGACTCTCAATCCTCAATGACCTTGTAATTTCTCCCCGTTCCAACAACTTTTTGTCGAAAAAATCGGAACGTCAAGATAAAATATTGACACGGGGTAAAAAAATCAAATATCCCACGTTCGATGGTACGTGGCCCGAATAGTTATTTTGATTCTCGAACGTGAAAGAGTTGCCGGGCTGTATCATGATTTGTGCCCGGCTGCAGCACGCGCTGATTGCGAATTCGTGCAACCAACTGTTAACACAAATCTACATCCCGAATTTCACTGCAAACCTCGCGCAAGGACAGGATCGCAAATGACGCTCTATTTGTTATAACGAGCTCCCGCGATCAACATTAGCTCGGTATTCACGATATGCACTGCGGGACTAACTATTATTTGGGCAGCAAACAAAACGGAAAATGATCGCTGCTCCCCTGGATCGAATTGTTAGGGGTTATTGTCACGAGCGGTGCGACCAGATGACTTCTAGGTTAGTCTAGAAAATAGAACGGTTCGATCGAAAAATTTGCGAGTTCGAAAACTCAGACTTCTGAGGTTGAAAATTGGAAATTTTGAGGGGTTGACAGTTCAAATTTAAAACTATGAATTTTGAGATAGTGAGAGAAAATAATTTTGATTTCACAATTTGAAATTGTGAGAAAATATGAAATGTTTTGAGATCCTCCCAAACTTCGAAAATCATTCAAATATTACGATTTTCTGGACTTTGAAATTAGTTGAAGTTTACGAAATTTCCGGAACTTTGAAAAATTTGGAACTTTATGAACTTGAAAATTTGCGAACTTGAAGATTTTCCCAAATTTTCGAAACTTCAGATTTTTAAAATCTATAGAACTTCGGAATTTATAATATTTCCAAAACGTTGATACATCTTAAACTTTAATAGATCGAAAAATTTTTTAAACTTCTAAGAAATTTTGAAATTTTATAATTCTTTATAAAAAAAATTGAAAAACTTTCACATTTATTAGAAATTATGCAAATGTCGAAAAAAATTGCGAAACATCAAAATGCTTCAAGATCCTTAAGGATCTTCAAAATTCATACAAATTTTCATCCAAACTTCGAAAAATCAGATTTTCTGGACGTTGAAATAAGTTGAAATTTACGGAATTTTGAAAATTCCACAATTTATAAATTGAAAAGTTCACAATTTCTCGAAATTCTCCAAAACTTGAACATTTTTCCGAATTTTTCAAACTTTAAATTTCGGAAATCTATAGAACTTCTAAATTATTAATATTTCCATAACTTTGATACATCCAAAACTTCGACCGATCGAAATTTTTTCAAACTTCTAAGAAAGTTGAAAACTCCATAATTCTTTAGCAAAAATTCAAAAACTTCTGGACTTTTTGAGAAATTTACAAATTCCGAAAAAAATCTCGAAACATCAAAATGCTTCAAGATGCTTCCGAACTTCAAAACGCATCCAAATTTCCATCAAAAATTTGGATAATTCAGATTTCCTGAACTCTGAAATTAGTTGGAATATTCGAAATTTCCGGAAGTTCGAAAATTTCAGAACTTTTCGAACTAATAAGTTGGTAGGTTTTATAAATTATTTAAAACTTGAAAATTTTTCCGAATTCTCTAAACCTTAAATTTATAAAATCTGTAGAACTTCGAAATTTCCGGAACTTTGAAAATTTTAGAACTTTTCAAACTAATTGTAAGAAGTCTGCAAGTTTTAGATGTTATCCAAAAATTATAAATTCTTCCGAATTTTCCAAACATCGAATTTATAAAATCGAACTTTGAAATTTCTAATTTTTACAAAATGTTTATTCATTCGAAACTTCTGTGGATAGAAAAATTTTCAAACTTCCGAGAAACCCAAAATTTTATAATTTTCAGTGCAAAAATTCAAAAACTTTTGCATTTTATGAAAAATTTACGTATTCCGAGAAAATCTTGAAACATCAAAATGCTTCAAGATGCTTCCACACTTGAAAATTTATCCATATTTTCATCAAAACTTCAAAAAATTCAGATTTTCTGTACTTCAAAATTATTTGGAATTTCCGAAATTTCCGAAACTTAAAATTTCAAAACTTTATAAACTCAAAAGTTCGCAAGTTTTCGAAATCCTCCAAAACCTGAAAATTCTTTCAAATTCTCCAAAACTTGAAAATTCCTTTAAATTCTCCAAAACTTGAAAATTCCTTTAAATTCTCCAAACTTGAATGTTCTAAAATCTATAAAACTTAGACATTTCTAATACTTCCAAAACTTTTACACATCCGAAATTTCAATCGAAAAAATGTTCAAACTTCCAAGAATCTTCAAAATTTTATATTTCTTTTCATTTAATAATTCTTCTTATTTTATAATCCAGTTTCCAAATTCTTCTAAAACAGGACATTTCCTACGTAAATAGAACGTCTTGTCACCCTAGCTTTTTTTATTTTCTGATCCCCCTCCCCCTCAGATTATGTCATGTCACAAATTAAAAATTTCAAAAATTGTCTTGAAATTCCCCTAATATCAAGCCACGAATTTATAGTCCCCAAAAATACATAAACTTTGAAAAAAACCCAAAGGACAGCAATAATAAAATTCACGATGTAAAAACAGTGAATCTAATTTTTTCGAGCATCAAAATCTAACAGAAACTAATTTTTGTCACAAATATTAAATTCAAAAATAACGACTCCATCGGTGAAAAATTACTGAAATTTCGACCAATTTCATCCACGAAATATCGTACAAAAATCCAAAAGTGCTTTTAGTCACGAAAAACGTCTAAAAAGTTCAAGCAACGAAGCAGAATATAATACAAATAAACGCAAAAAACAACAACAACAAACTAAAACAGCTGAAAAGCAGAGTGTCAAAGTGAACCTGATTAGCTTGGATACTCGCCTGTCGAGCGGCCAGACGCTGAGTCTGTGTGAAAAACAATTGTTAAATTGTTATAATTAGTGATATGTGTACTGTGTTGGTGGAGCAATCAAAATTAATGATAACTGTCATCATGTAAGCATATTATTTTCGGAAAAAACATGCTTTCGGAGCGTTTCCAGCACTCATGCTGTGAAAATGTACACATTTTCATGGATTCAATCCTCGAAAACACTAGGTACCTGTGGGTCATTCCACATCAGATTTACCACTGAAATTTTAATATCCTCGAACATTTTTTTTGGCATTCTTTAGAGAAAAATAATCGGACACGTATTTTTTGAGAAAGAAAATTTTTTTTTCGAATTATGATTTCTTGAATTTCGAACAGAAAAAAAAACTAAACATTTTCAATCATCGATTATTTAAAAATTAATCGAGGTACAAAAAAAACTCCTAATAATAAAAGTTTCTTGGTCGTATGAACTTTCTAGAAAAATATTTGAAAAAAAAAAAAAATTTTTTTTTTATTATTGAACCTGCAAGATACATCAAAAGATAATTTTTAAAATAGATAAGATATATCAAAAGAGAAATTTTTTGCAAGTCATGATTCTTGGAAATTTCTAATTTGAGAAAAAAAAAACGAAAAATTTTCGATCATCGATTATTCAAAAACTAATCGAGGTACAACAAACATGTCTGATAAATAGTAAGTTTCTTGATCGTATGAACTTTTTTGAAAAATATGTTTAAAAAACGTTTTTTTATTATTGAACCTGCAAGACACACCAAAATATATGTTGATAAAAATTCGCACTGGAAGTACGAAACTCATGCTTTGAATACAAGATTTCCACGCTTTTGGAGCATGATATCCACAAAAATTAAATTCATACTCCAAAAACACGAGTCGAATGTGATTTCAAGCGTCGACGTTTCCCTAAAAAAAAGTTCCATGCTTTCGAAGCATGTTTTTCCCCTGTGTAAAATAATTGAGTGTACTTTTTTTCTAGAAAATTACCTGCTTTCCTCCAAAGTTCGACCCTGAGGATCAAGCCATCTTATGTGGGAAATAGTGTTGGGATCGTTCGTCTTCGACTGGCAGGTCAATTTGAAACTTTCCCCGACGGGGTTCACCTGAACTTCCTGTTCTGGGACGATGCTCAGAAGTTTTGAGTGCGCGAGAGCTGTAACATAAATGATAATTTTTGCTTATTTTTCTGGAACTGACCATAAACAATGTTTATTTTCCAGTGTTGCCACCCTTAAATTCTAGAATATCTTGAAAATCCTCTGCAATTTGAAAATTGATTTTAAAAAGGGTGCTCACAATATTTTTTTTTAGATGGCCAAGGGCGTAGGTAGATTTTGATCAGGGAGGAATTTTTTTTCTGTACGAGAATTTCAAAATTTTCTTTGAGAAATTTTGGGATTTTGACGTTTTATAGAATCGTGAAGGTCTGAAGTGTTTGGAATTTGGAGAATTTGGGAAATTTGGCGAGGTTTTAAGTTTCGGAGATTTTTGAAAAATTGAAATTTCGGCATTTTGGAAATTTTGAAGGCACTGGAATTTGAGAGTTCTGCATAATTGTGAAATTTTGAGAGTTTCGTAATTGTTAAAAGTCTAAAGTTTTCGAGTTATCAAGAATTTTATGGAATTTCGAAGTTTTTTAGGTTGAGATAATCCAAAAATTTTAGATGTATTGGAGTACTTGAGATTTATAAAATTTTGAGTTTGAAGAATTAGGAAAAATTAGAAACAATTTTTGAATTTCGGAGAATCAACAAAAATTTTGTTTTGGAATTTTTTAAATTTTCGGAAATCTTGGAAGTTCGGAAATTGCGGACGTTTTTAAAAACTTCAAAGTTCGTAAAATTGTTCAGTTTTCGATATTTTCTTATTTTGAAGTTTGAATACTTAATTAGTAACAATTTCCTAATTTTTTGGAAATTGAAAAAAAATTTTTTGGAGACAACTTACAATACGAGCTTGAATTTAGAGAATTTCGGAAGTTTGGAAATTTCAGACATTCTCAATCCAAAGTTTGAAAAAATTTGGGATTTCTCGAAGTTTGGAATTTGAAGTTACTTTTGTATAATTCGTAACAATTTTCAAAATTTTGGAAAATTTCGAAAAATTATCAAATCTTGAGCCTGTAAAATTTCGGAATTGTGAAAGTTTTGAAAATTTGCAAGATTTCGAGTTCTTACTATTTTCGAATTCTTAAAATTTGGAAGTTTGAAAGTCGTGAAGTTACAGAAAATTTTAAAGCTACGGCAATTTTGAAGTTACTGGAATTTTGAGGTTTTCGAAAGTTTCAGGAATTTCGGGTTTTGGAATTTTGAAATTTTCAAGAATTCGTATTAATTTCGAAGTTTCTATGAGTTTTGAAAGTTCGGAAGCTTAAATTTCGAAAATACTGGAATTTTTGTGTTTCGAAAAATCATGACATTCTGAGACTTCCGTAATTTTTAAAAGTCAAAAATTTTCAAGTTTCTACGCCCTTTCAAAAATTGCAAAGTTTTTCAGCTAATGAAATTCAAAAACTAAATAATAATAATTGGAGTTTTGGGGATACTGAAAATTTTTAAGTTTGAGAGATTTAAAATTTGTAAGTTTAGAGATTCGAAACAATTTTCAAATTTTGGAAAATTTCGAAAAGTTGTGAAGTTGTGAAGTTCTGTCAAGTTTCGGAATTTCTAAAGTTTTCGAAATTTTGGAAGCTCGGAAATTTTGCAAGATTTCAAGTTCTGAAGATTTTGGAATTTTCGAAATTTGAATGTTCGGAAATCATCAAATTCCAGAACATTAAGCTCTGAAAGTTCGAAAATTTTGAAGCTTTGGCAACTTAGAAATAATCATAAAAGAATTTTTAAGTTTCGAAAAATTCCTCAAGTTCTGAAAGTTTTCAAAATTTCGACTTTTAGAATTTCCAAATTTTCAAGAATTTAAAATAATTCCAAAGTATTATAGCTTAAGAACTCCAAAATTTGCAAATGTACCCAAGTTTTGAAAATAAGTGTAACGTTTCGGATTGTGGGTCCGACCGCTACATAAATATTGCAAGTTGGAAGGTATTTTAACAAGTCCGTTTCTCTTTTATAAATCTTTTATTATAATAAGTAACCAGCGACACTTTACACGGTAATATACGACGCGACACAGAAGAG
>JAPYZK010009549.1:0-13205 GCA_030522785.1 Platygaster equestris | reverse complement strand
TAATTACATCTGTATCGTGAGTAATCTGGTGTGCGTGCGGACGAGTTGTCTATTTGAATTGCATTGAATGTTGTCTTTTAGTCATTAAATTTAATTGTCTTTTATACTTCGTCAATAAATCAATTTACTGCCGAATGTCGGGATAAAATTTAGCAACTGAAATAAAGTCGTTGTAATCTATTTTCTTTCTCCTGCACTTGGAATTCATAATTGACAGTGTTGTTTATCGCGATTTCGCGAGGACATTATTGAACAATTAGTTAATTACAAAAAATTAGAAAACTTGAAAAAATTCCAAAAATATTAAAATAACACAAGAAAATGACTCGAAAATCATTAATATAAAAAAGAAATTAAAAATGTTAACAAATTCAAGATATTCCAACATTTGCAAAAATTTCAAGAATAGAGCCGTCCAAAATCGATTTTCGTGTTGTTTTTTAATAAAAAAAAATTTTTCAAAAGTTTCACAATCGTCATAACGATTGTGATGATATAATAATTTCATAATTTCAATTATAATTTTACGATTTTATAATTTTTTTTTTCAATTTCTAACTGGAATTTTCCCATAAACAAAATTCTTTCAAAACATCAAAATTTCTCCAACCTTCCCAAAAATCCCGAAAATCTCCCCAAACTCAAAAATTCACAAAAATCAACCGCGGTTCAAATCACCCACATCGTAAAATCAGTACAAAATCAAATTCTGCAATCTATAAAACAGAATTTCAAAAAAATTAAACTTCCTACCTTTGCATTTACTCCTCGTCGGCAGTTCCTTCGGCAACTTGATATTCCTCACGATCCTCTCGATGTCGTTCACCCTCTCCTTAACTTTCTCCTGGTGGGCCGTCAAATGCGAAGTGATAAACAAAAAGCTCGTCCCAAAAATGATAACGGCTATCGCCACGGCGCCCTTGGTCCTGAAGGCCGACCCAGTCCTAGTTGAAAAACTGTCGTCTTCCGGTAAGGAACAGCACCAGATCAAGTCCCTACGCAGGAAAAGGGCCAGGTGGAGGGTCCCCAAAGCCGAGCTCGTAAAAAGCACGTGCGAGGGGCCCAGAGTTTCCTGGAGCGCGGCTTCCCATTCGGTTCTCTCGGAGCACGATTCTTGAGTCCCGATCGCCAGGACGTCCGGCACCGTTTCTATGTCCGAAGGCAACATGAAATCGTTCAATTCCTTCGGCGGAGTTTGACCGTTCATGTTCCAAGTCCCGATGAAAATTTTGAGCTCGCGGTTCGGGAGCACTTTTTCCAACTCAACCGGGCCCAAAAGGGAATTGGCGGCGATTCTTCCATGGAGGAAGTTTCTGGAAGAGAAATTTTGTGGTTTTTGTGTGGTTTTGGATTTTGGGGTGGGAATATTATGTATATATGAAGGGGGGGGGGGGGGGGGAGGGTGGTGGGGGGGGGGGGGGGGGGGGGGGGGGGTATTGAGGACACAGTATTGTTGGACTTGAATTTGAAAGTTTTTTTTGTTTATAAATTATTGGGGTTTTGGGGTTTATGATTGTGATTTTTAGTATGAAAAGATTTTTCATGATGTTGAAATGGGATTTTATGGGATGAGGCATTTTTCGGATTTTATTTTGAATTTTTTTTTTTTTTTTTTTTTTTTTTTTTGTTTTTTTTTTTTTTTTGTTTTTTTTTTTTTTTTTTTTTTTGAGTTTTTGAGGAATTTTTTGTTGTGAGGAATTTGGAGCTTTTTTGGAAAAATATTTATTTATAATTTTGAGAGTGTTCGGATTCAAATGTTACTGTAATTTTTAATAATTTTCTATTCTTTTGAATTTATAATAACTTCGGAGATTCCAAAAAAATGAAAAATTTTAGGAAAATTTGGAATTTTGGAAAATTATCTAGAAATATCGGAAATTTTTGAAAATTTTGCAAAACTTTGGCAACTTACACATTTTTAAAGACATGGTAAATTTTTGAATAATTTTTAGCAACTTTTTATAAATTAGAAATTTTCAGTGTTTCGAAATTTGTGAAGATTGTATACATTTCAAATTTTTTGGATTATTGATAAATTTCGGGAAATTTGGGAATTTCAAAAGTTTTCGAAAATTCCCAACGTTGGCATTTTTTATAATTTGTTGAAAATCTTGTTTTATTTGAAAATGTATAAATTATTTGTCAATAATTTCAAATACTTCGAAATTTTCCAGAAGAAAAATTTTCTGAAAATTTTTACATTGGTCAACATTCCCAAATTTTGGAAAATATTCAAAATGTCAGCAATTTTCAATAAATAATTTTTAAAATTCCACAATCATGAAATTGTCGAGAATTTAGAAAATTCGAGTTCCGAAATTTTTGAGAATTTATAAATAAATGTATAAATATTCTACGAATCTGATAAATTCGAAATTGTAGGATTCCCGAATTTAAATTTGAGTTCAAAATTACCTACTAATTTTTCAAGTTGTTCATAATTCGTAATTTTCGATATCGAATTTTCAAACTCAAAAAATCGCCTGCTCATTTCCCAACTTTTTGCGGTAATTTTACATCGATAAAACTCAGAATTTCTGGTTAATCAGAAATGTAAAATTAATTTTGGAATTTTAAAAATAATAAATAAAAAAAAATCCAACAGAAAAATGGAAAAAACCTAATAACTCTCGAGTCCAAAATTCAGAATTGTCAAATTCAGAAAATTTAAATTTACATTTTTGACTCAGACAATCTTCAAATCCAAATCCGAGAACCAAAAAATTTCGATTCGCGAATCGCTGATTCCAATTCTTCATATGAACAAATTTTTCAAATTTTCGAAAATTACCCAGAAGTTTTCAAAATTTCTCAAATTCCATTTATCAAAATGAATTTCATACCTCAATAAATTTTCTAATATCGTGAAATCAATTCGATTTTCGATCGATTTCGGCAAATCACAAAATCACCCTCGAGCACCCAGGTCAGAAAAACGCGTTTTTCCTCCCCTACACAAGGCGAAAATCTACGTTTTTCATTCCTTCGGTGCATAAAATAATCATCATGCACCACAGAGTAAAACGTCAATAACAAATCAACATTATTCTTTTCGGCACATAAATGACTTATTACCTGCTACTATTTATTTCCGGAGGAACTAAATTAAAAACCTCAGCCGCGTGAAAAGCTCGCTCTGCAAGCATTTCCAATTTATGCACGGTGTCTCTTTTTCCCCTTTTTTTCTCCGATGGTGGTGTTTTCCTACATGTATAATAAATCCGGGCGTTCCACACAACAAATTAAAATAAAAACAATCATGAACATAAAAAATAAATATAAATCCGAAAAATGCAAAGCATTAATAAAATAAAACGGAATTAGTTTCAAAAATCATTCTCTATTGAAAATGAGTTTTCGAAAAAATTTAAGCATCAAAATTTCCCATTTTTCAGTATTTTTGAGTCATGATTAATTTTCGAAAAATCATTTTTTACATACCGAGATTTTTTTGTCGATGATTTTTTTACACTTATGCAAGGCATGCACCTAGTGAGTACTTTCCTAAAATGTTTACAAAAATGTTGAGAGTAAAACATAATTTTTCATTAATGAAGTAGATTTTTGTTCATACTTTTTAATTTTTTAGATTTTTCTAACCAATTTATGACAATCAAGAGTTTTTGCAACAAAAATCCCTGAGCCAGGAATCGAACCCGAGACCTCCCAATTTCAGAACACTTGACATCAAATTAAGAGGTTCCGGGTTCGATTCCTGGCTTGGAGGATTTTTTTTTTTTTTGCAAAAATCTTCGAATTTCATAAATTGGTTAGGAAGATCGGAAAAAATTTAAAAAAGTTCCCGTTTTTGGTGACATTTCATGGATGCCATTTAATAAAAAAATTAAAAAATGAAACCCATGCATTTCGTACGAAATTTCCTGAGATTTCCCGGTTTTCCAGTGCCATGCTGCATCTCTGAATGCAATTTTCCTATGAAAAAAAAATTTTTTCTTTTTCTTACCTTTCCCGAGCTTTTTGCGTGGGAATCAGGTTAAGAACTTGGCCCGCAAGTAAAGCTTGTTTCGCGAGACTGTCCATGGAAGCGCCGTCGGTTTGCGAGGTCAACTTTTTGGTTTTGGAAATCGCGTCTTGGGAAACCGAGCGCATTTTGGTTTGCACCGGGGCGCTCCGGATGGACTCGGGGCTGGAGCGCCTCAGGAAATTTGTCGGGGAAGTCGCCGTTAAATTGTCGGCCGATCGCCCATGGAGAAGTTGCTTCCTGGCGCAAACCGCCATGTTCGGCGACGTCGAATCCGACGAGGAAATTTCGACTGTCGGCGAAAAAATTTCCGAAATATTCTATTTTGGTTTTTTCAATCTTGGGTGAACTAGCTCAAGGAAACTGTCTTTTTTTATGTTTTATGGAGGATTTATTGGAATTATTGAGAATCGATAAAATGGACTGTATTTTTTCGAAATTTTCAAGTTTCTAAAATATTTGCAGATTATTTGTTTGAGATTTCGGGAATATGAGAAAATGGGGAATTTTCCGAATTTTCGAAAAATGTTTGCGACTTATGAGAATTTTTTAGCGCTCATTTGTCAGAATTTTCGGAAAATACATCGAATTTCCGAGTCTGAATCAAAAGATCCAAAAATTTGAAGGACTTTGGATATTTTGTAAATTCTTTGAAAGTCTTACATTTTCGAGAATTTTACAATGTCTTTTGATGTATTGTTTATTTAATATGAAATTGGGAATTCAATAATTTTACGGATTTTAGAAAATTTTTTTAGACTCATGAGAATTTTCTAATGCTTATTTGTCACAATTTTGGAAAATGTATCAAATTTTCGAATCTGAATCAAAAGATCAAAAAATTTGAAGGATTTTCGGATATTTTAAAAATTCTTCGAAAGTATTACGTTTTCGAGAATTTTACAATATATTTTGATATATTTTTCATTTAATATGGAATTGGGAATTTAATAATAATTATACGAATTTTAGAAAATTTTTTGTGACTCATGAGAATTTTCTAGTGCTTGTTAGAATTTTTGGAAAATATTTCAAATTCCAGAATCTAAATCAAAAGATACAAAAATTTGAAGGGTTTTTTGATATTTTGAAAAATTTTCGAAATTCTTACATTGCCGAGAATTTCACAACATATTTTGATATCTTATATATTATCTAATATGCAATTCAATATTCAATTCAATTTCGAATGCTCCAAATTTACCCCAGGCCAAAGTTAAATTAGATTAAGTTAGTTTATAAGATCGTCGTCAATCAATAATAATATATTAGGGATTAGATGAAATTCTACTACTTCCTACATTTCTATCAATTATTCAAGAATTATTCTGAAAAATACTAATTATATAAAACTACATAATAAACATCATCAGTAAACGAATTTTACGATCAACTTATACCCTGGTGGAATCGAAAAAACCGTAGAAAAAAATGATTCGTTTTTTACAGTTTTTCTCGGTTTTTTTGAAAAAACCGATCACAGAGAAGTCTGAATTTCGAAAAATCGAGCTAAAATGAACCGAGCGAAGCAAAAAATGAGTTCCAATCTCATCATAATTTTGTCAAATGTCAAAAATTCTCAATTTCGATAAAAATTAAAAAATTATAAATATAATGAAAAATTATTTTTAATTTTTCGAAGTGAAAAATTGGGAAATCTAAAAAACAAAATAAATGAAAATACAAAATTGATAAAAGATAGTAAAAAATCGAAAATTAAGGAAATTTTGGGCGTTCCAAAATACATATTTGCAAAATGTTGATAATTTAAGAAGCTCGAAAAATCCGTGAAATCGAAAACATTTTCGAATTTTTATATAACTCGAAAATTCAAAGGATACGAAAATTATAAAAAACTGTGGAAATTTAAACAATTTTGTACAATTTCGAAAATTTTTCAGATATATAAAAAATATGTTCGGAAAATTCTGGAATGTTGAAAAATTCGTTTATTTCGAAAAATTCGAAAGTTTCAAATAATACAGAAATATCAAAAACTTGGGAAAACTTGAAAATTACAAACATTTCGAACAAGTTCACAATTTTAGAGAATTTACAAATATTTTAAATTCTAGATTTTTCGAAATCATGTATTTCCGCTTTTCCTGTTTTTTTTTCAGCTCGATTTTTTGAAATTCGGACGTCTTTAACATAAGATCGGTTTTACCAAAAAAGGAAAAATGACCCCCCCCCCCCCCCCCCTAAAAACTATGTACAACTAAGCACAAAACTATGAAACCTTACAAGCCCCATTTCAATAAGGGTCATTATCTCACCCAAAAACACTGGAAATCAAACCTTATCCAAATGATACTCATCTACTTTTGAATTTCCAACTTCCAACCACTATCCATCATTCCCACAAATCTCTCGTTGATTAGAATCCCCGATAAGAACTAATCTCGAAAAATTACCCGACAATTAAATCGACATACTCGTGCGTAAATCTAATCGTCCTTGAAAAATCAAACGTTCAAGAGCGCCAATTCAGCAACCATAAAGCAGCGAGATTCTAATGTTACAATGTCTCAAAATGACGCAACGGTGCATTATGTCAGCAAATCAAAGCCCAAAGCGATGGAACAAGCGTCAAGCAGTCAATTATTGTTCTCCCGAAGTTAGAAATTACCTCATTTGAATAATTTATATTCGCTATGAATAACCAAACGCGATAAACATTTTTATTGTTTCCCAAAGAGATAAACTTTTTTCGTAAAAAACAACTTCCGATCGCGAACTATAAACCAAAATGGAATGTTTTCCTGAACTGTACTCAAATTTACAGAGTTGACCCTTAAATTTCAGGGTTGACCTTCAATTTTTAGGGGGGGGGGGGGGGGGGGGGGGGGGGGGGGGGGGGGGGGGGGGGGGTGAAAATGCTTGTGTTTTTCTAATGTTCGAAATAAAAAAACAGTTGATTAGACGAATGTGAAAAAATGTGTGAATTTATGATTTGATTATTTATCGATACGTAATTGATTCGAGAGAAAATTGAAAATAGTGGAAATTATCATTTGGAGCGAAAAATGATGCTGTTTTTAAAATTTTTGGGTTTTTACTGATATTGGGAAAATTGAGGTGTGATTCTGTTAAATTTCATGGTGTGTTCTTATCAGGAATCGAATTTTCGACCGCGTGAGTATTTTTTAGAGCGAAATAATCACCGAATGGAACTTGAAATCATGAAATGGAACGAATGAATCTTTGCGTCTCTAACGGATCTGGAAATAACTGTTACTTGAAAAAAGTTAGAATCGATAAGATACGGTATATGCGATAATTTTGTTTCGTACGGAGTATATCCATAGTATTCGGGAAAATGTACTTAAAATGGCTTAATATCGAATTTTATGTTATATTTTGATAGTTGTGAAATTTGGAACTCAAATTCGAAAACTCGAAAAATTTGGAAGCGAATTTTTCGAGTGAAAATTTTATGAAGTTTAATATCTGGAAAAATTACGAATCTATATATCTGACATTTTAAATTTTATAATATGAGTATTCGGTTTAAATTTTCAAATTTTTAATTTTCTGATAACGCTAATTTATTTACGTGTTCACTTACGTAATTCGAAAATTTGATAAATTTTTTATCGACCAATACGAACATCAAAAGAACTATATGTAATTATGTAATCAACATTGCAAACACAATTTTCCATAGAAAACCTTAACTAATCATGCCTGTTTTTAAGGTTTCGAAGTATGTTAAACTGCATGTTTATACTCATGCTATAGAACGTCTAGAACACAATCGTAAAATGTTCACGTAATTATGAAATGTTCGAATCAATAAACTATCGACCAAAAAACCTACTTCTAGTCAACATAAATTCGCAACAATAATATTTACCTTTAATCATGTACATACTATAAATGACAACGTCAAAAGCTATACATTTTACAGCCTCCAGTATTTTTTGAATTGTCCAATTTTACACCATTTTTGGAGCAAGTAAGTAGTTAGAGAGGGGTCTGAGATTGTAACATTTTTGAAATAAAATAAATATAAAATAATTATAAATTCAATAATAATAATAAATATATATATCATATATATTTAATATAAATATATTTATATTATATATAAATATAATATAATATATAATATAATATAATATAATATAATATATTATATTATATTATATATATTTATATTATATTTATATTTATATTATTTAATATATATTTATATTTATTCAATAATATATTTTTTATGAAATCTTTTGATTACTGAATTTTCCTGAATGAAAATATTGATTTTTAAATTTTTGAGCTTTGTGACTGATTGTTAGAGATTTTGCATTTTCGTGGTTGTGAAATTAAAATGTAAAATTAATTTGTTGTTACTTTACGAAGTATTAATGTTCCAAAATCAAAAATTGTAATTCTATAATTTTTATATCTAAATTTACAATTTCTATAAAATTTTCAACTTCAATTTCTTCAATTGTACTTTTTTCAATCT
This sequence comes from Platygaster equestris, assembly GCA_030522785.1. Classification (NCBI taxonomy): domain Eukaryota; kingdom Metazoa; phylum Arthropoda; class Insecta; order Hymenoptera; family Platygastridae; genus Platygaster; species Platygaster equestris. The sequence goes on along the minus strand of JAPYZK010009549.1, from coordinate 4,752 downwards.
TGAAACCCATCCAGATTTTAAAAATAGAATACTTTTATTTTTATTAAACTTATAAAATATTCTAAAAATAGATTTTTTGAATTCAAAATTTTCCAAATATGGTAATGTTTGAATTTGAATTTCTAGTTTTTAAATATTGGAAGAAAAAATGCTGTTCTTGAAGTTTCAGAATTTTTTGTATCAAAATGAAAACTTACCAGTTTTAAATTCACACATTATTAATTTTTCCAAACAAAAATTTTATTTGTCTAATCTTGGAATTTTTATATAATACAATTTCTCCAATTTTTCAGTTTTTAAGATCTTCTGTTTTAATTTTTCCACTCCTAAATTTAATTCAGATTTTGACAATAAATTCCTTTAATTTTAATCAAAATTATTAATTTCCAAATAAAACATTTTTGAATTGAAAATTTTCAAATAAGGTGTAATTTGACTTTGAATTCATAATTTTCAGGAAATTGGGATGAGAAAATTTTGTTGTTAAAATTTTATTATTTTGTGTATATTAACAGTCATTGAAACTAAATACACAAAACTAAAAACTCCAACAGTCAAATTTTGACATAAAAAACCAAATTTTTCCAATCTTTAAATTTCCAAAATTAAAAACTCCAGCAGTCAAATTATCAAAATCCAAATTTCTTCAATCTTCAAATTCCCAAAATTGAAAACTCCAACAGTAAAATTTTCAGATCAAAATCCAAAAATCTTAAATCTTTAAATTTCCAAGTCTCAATAAAACTTCACTCTCCTGCCTCAAATTCAGATTCTTAATTAAAAACTCAATTCCAAAATTTCCCAATTCTCAAACAAACAAAATTACATACTTCCACATTTTATTCCATTCACCCCTTATTCACTCAATTTGTCAAAAATAATGTCAACTGATCAAACACAATTAATAAATAATTAAAAATACAAATAATTCAATCATAATTCACCAAAAAATATACTGAACACAAAAATACTTAAATATTCCTAAACACCGTTAAAACGGTCATTTAATGACACTTCACTAATCACCAAATTTGAATTCCAATAAAACTGTCATTCAATGATACCAATTGTCCAATTAATAATACTAATTTTTCTTTTAGTATTGTTGTTTTTATATCTTCTAAATTTTTTATCATTATTATTTCCGAGAAATAATTGGAGGGGAGGGGGGGGGGGATTAAAACACCCTCTGCCTAAGAACTTGCCCCAAAAAAAACACGCCAGAACAAAAACCAAAAAAAAACCTTGAATAATACAAAAACATGTGTACCTTTCCTGCTCGATTCGTTAGGGTTCGAAATATATTTAATCATCCCGTATGATTCTGGATCGTAAGACTGCCGTTCCATTTGCAGGAGAAAATACGACGCGTACTTTCCCGTGGTAAAGCAGTCCTTAAAATCGTCGTTCCCCTTAAAATCGTCGTCATCGTCGGACGACGAACTCGAACCTGTCACCGAATAATCGCTGTCATCGCTACTCTCATCCCAAGCCTTTCTTATCACTTGCATCCTTTGCTCGAGATTTTCCGAATTTTTCCGATTTTCCGCGACTTTCCCGATTTCCGCGTCGGTTTCGATCATTTTCATCGGCTCGACTTTTTTATTTTTGCGCCGGAACGTTTTTCGCAGCTTGTTCAGCCACGAAGGTTTTTTCGGTTTGTCCATAACGCATACGAGAAACTCGGCGGTATAATTTTACGACATGTGTGATAGGTGGCGAATAAAAGGGAATAAAATGCAATAAAATGCGAGTGTTTCGTCCGTCTTGAGAATCGCTGATTCTCGGTTCAGCTGGGCGCAGCTGGGCGCGATACTGCAGAAGAATTTTGTTGCGCGGCGAACGGAGAAGTTCGAGTGATGGAAAAAAAGAGAGGGGAGCGAACGAGGACGTACGTGTGTAATGATGTAATCGCGTTTTGGTCGTGACATGAATGAGCGTCAAAAACGTATGATTTGTTTACTGTTGAGGGGAATGAACTGGGGGTGAAAAAATAGAACTGTGGGAGTGATTGCTGACCCGGCGTCGCGCAGTAAATTGTTTTTTAGTACTTTGGGAATTCATTTTTTTTTTTCAGTATTTTTTTGAACGTAAAAAATTGTTGTGATTCTATTTTTAGGAATTTTGGTGTGTTTTTAGTGTGTGTTCTTTCTATTTTTATTACGAGTTATTTTAATATACGCTCTTTGTGTATGATTATAGTTTTTTTAAGAAAGACAAAAGAATTCTTTTGACAGTTTTTATATGATTTTGTTAAATTTCATTATACAGTTTGGAATTTTCGTTTTATGAATAATTAATTTTTTTTCCGATTCCGATTTCGAGTTCGTGTTTGATTAGGATTTGTACGTGTTCGATTTCGATTTCGAATTCAATTGAATTTGTACGTGTTCGATTTCAAATTTGATTCGATTCGATTTCGAGTTCGAATAGGATTTATACGTGTGTATTGCAAAATTTGAGTCAATTCACGATTGAAATTTGGTAGTTTGCACGTATTCAAACTTGAATTTGACAATTCGGAATTTTTTGAATTTGACAATCCTCATTCGGAATTTCTAGAGTTTTGAAAAGAAATTGTCTAATATTGCATTTTCGGTATCTTCAGCTGAAAATCTTCGAGATCCGAAATTTTCGGATTTACACATTTTTATCTAAGTTTTGGACAGGTCCAATTTTTCTAGTGTATCACATACCACAATAATCCGAAATTTGTCAATTCTAAAATATTATCAACTTCTCGAATAAATTATTCCTATATCAAAATTTTGTAAAAAGAATGTTGAAAATGTGTGTATGTTCTTCCGAATTCCAAGAAATTACTTTGGAAATCTAAAAATTAGACTCCAACGAATACGAGATTTAAGAAAGAATTTAAATACAACAATTTTTAAATGTAAAAATTCCTGTCCAAACACTCAAAAACCACAATACCATAAAACGGAAGCCCGAAATTCATCATTTTCGAACTTCTGTCCCGAAAAATCAAAAACCCGAAAATTCCAAAATATACCGATTTCGGTTCAAAAACTAATAACTGTGTGGAATTTACAAAATTTGTCATTTCCAAAAATTACTTCCCAAAAAATCTAAATTAGAACATGATAACCGTAGATTTCAAGCATTTCACACATTTTTTTAAACCTTGAATTTAATATTTATAAATTTATGAAAACAAATATTGAAAACTCCAAGTTTCCATCATTCAAAATATATAAAAACTTTCCGATTCAAATTAGAAAACGAACTTGAACTTAAAAAACAAAATAAAAAACGACTTTCTAAAAATCGAAAAGTTGCAACACCAAACAAATAATTCAAATCCAAAAATTCTAAAATCTACAAATTCCTATTCAAGAATTCCAAAACCACAATATTAGAGTATGAAAATCAATCAAAATAAAAATGAAATGATGAAAACTGATCATTTTCAAACTTCTGTCCCGAAAACTCGAAAACCCGAAAATTCCAAAATATACCGATTTCGGTTCAAAAACTCCAAAAACAATATAACAGTATAAAATTCACGAAATTCGTCATTTTCAAAAATTCCGTCCCCAAAAATCAAAATAAGAACTCAAAAGTCGTAAATTTCAAGCATCCCAAAAATTTCCAACCGTATAATTTAATATTCAGAAATTTATAAACAAAAAAGATATAATATAAAACTCAGACTTTCCCTTCTTCCAAATTCATAAATATATTCCGATTCGAATCAAAACCTCAAAAAATAAAATAAAAAACATCGACTTTCCAAAAACAGAAAATTTATCACACCAAACAAGTAATTCAAATCCAAAATTTCTAAAACCTACAAATTCCTGTCCAAAAACGCAAAAACCACAATGTCACAGTCCGAAACCCCAAAACCCCGCAAAATTCATAATTTTCGAACCCCAAACCAAAAAAACTAAACCCAAAAAATCCCTCCCTTATTACCTTCGAGGGAAAGCGATTCCCCGGCCAGCGGTGCCATCCTCTCGTCCTCCTTTTCCTCGTCGTCCTCATTCTCCCCGTTGTTGGCCGCTGTCAACTGGCAGTTGTCGGCGGACGCGGCCTCGGATTTGACCGACGTCCTGCTCAAGGTCATCGGGGAAAATCGGCTGGTGGTCAGACTCTGGGGCGGCGTCCGGCTCCGCTCCGTCATCGCACAGCACAGGGACAACTTGGTGCTCGTGTGCGAGTGCTCGGATTTGTTTTTCGAGTTGTGCGAACTCTCGTCGCGATGGGAATTCGGCTCAAGGCAGCCGACCCTCGTTTTTTTGTGCAGCAACAATTGACAGAGGGATTTCTTTTTCTGCTTGGATTTCGGCGACGATTCCACCCGGCTCTCGCTCGAGTCACTGTCATCGTGGCACTGCAAGATTGCACACAGCAATCATTGAACCATCATTGAAGTGCACATAGTGGTTGATTGGAACAATTTTTTGTTAATTATGAGATGTTGGAATTGTTGGACGATGATTAAGATCGAAATTGGTATGCATCCGAAACTCCAATTGTTGTGTTATAATTTGTCGATTATTCATGGATAATAGTACAATTTTGTGGTTGAAAAAATTTCGAAAATTAACTATGGAAAGTGTTTGAAGTTTAGATTTGGTATCAGGTAAATTTAACTTATTTGATTTAGGAGAGTTAACTCTGGAAACAAAACAATTGTTTGGTTTCGAGAGTCGTTGAATGCACGAATGGGGGTTTTTTACCCGCATTTCGTTTATGTTAATCCTCGGGGGGGGGGGGGGGGGGGGG
>JAPYZK010009547.1:0-13818 GCA_030522785.1 Platygaster equestris | reverse complement strand
TTTAAAAAGTTGAAAATTTCAAGGATTTTGAACATTTTGATTATTTTGAAATTTCGAAAATTTTAAGAATAGGAAACACTGAGAATTTTCACATTTTGAAAATTCTGACAATTTCGAAAATTTTGAAAATTTTCACTATTCCAAATATTTCAAGGGACTAACAAATTCGAAAATTTTTAACAATTTCAAACATTGTACGATCTTTTTAAATTTTGAAAATTTCGAAAATTGTGAACATTTCGAGATTTTTCAAAATTTAAAAGATCCCCAAAATATCGAAAATTTCGAGAATTTCGAAAATATTAATAACTTCCAAATTTTCAAAAATTTAAAGAATTATAAGAATGTTCAAAGTTTAAACAATTCCGGAAATTGTGCGTGTTCTAAAATGTTGAGAATACTAATAATTGACAATTATTTTAGAATTCAAAAAATATTCAAAAATTCCAGAATTCTGAATGTTTAGAAGATTAAAAAATTTTTGAACATTCTGAGAATTTAAATATTCTGATAGTTATGAAAATTCTGAAAATTGTAAATTAAAAAAATATTTCGAATTTTTATAATTGTTGAATATTTCGAAAATCTTGCACATATCGAAAATTTTGAAACTTTCGAAGATTTCGACAATCCTGAACGTACTAAAAATTTCCAAAATCTCCAAAATCCTGAAAATATCGACAATCGAAAATAATTGTTAAATAATAATAATTCCAACACGTTTGTGGTACATGAACATTTTGATTTTTTTTTTAATTTCGTGAGTTCTAAGTTCGGGACATAAAATCTTGTTTCACGCAAAAAAACGCACTTTTTCATCTTCCTGATCATCGTTGTCAGTTTCGTCATGGCCTTTTTTTCTCCTTTGGATTTTTCTGTTCGCCGCAGATATAATGGAGGACACGATGTCTTTAGCTGTCATCATTTCTCGCATTCCTGAAATTCGAATTGAAAAATTGTAATAACTCACACAATAACTCAAAAATATATCTTAAAAAATTCAACCGACGAATCACCTTCGACTTTTTGGATGTTGTTCAACAAAAGCTTATGGTTGCCATGAATTGCAGAATTTTCCAATTCGTTACTGTCCGCTGGCATACTCAAGTTTACGCTCATTCTGCTCAAATCGTCAGAATCGTCGTCCGAAAAGAACCAGTCGACCTAAAAAAATGAGAAAAACGAATTACAAAATTTTTTCAATATTTGTGAACACTTACAAAAGTCGAAAATATAATAATAAAGTAAAAATTCGAGAGTGATCAAATATTTTTATTATCAATAATTTTTTGAAATATTTCTTTCAAAATATAAAATTTGCAAAGTCTGAATGTATATTTCGCGATACGTGTATTCGAATCCAAAGTTTATCCCGACAGCAATCGAATTTTAGAATGTCAAATTTGCAGATGAAAAATTGGTATTTTACGTCGAATCGGATTATTTTTGTTACAAAATTAATCCGATTCGACATTTTTGTTATTTATATTATTATTAACACTATTACATTATTGTTAACATTTTGATTAATAATATTTATTTTATCGATAATATTTACATTATTATTGACATTATTGTTAATGTTAAATATTTACATTATTATCAGCATTTTTGTTACAAAATTATGGTAGAGTATCGATAAATTTCAAATTTCATTTAATGCGCTCAAACTTCGGGAAAAAATTATCCAACAAAAATTTCGGTATCAATAAAAAATGAAAAAGTGCTCATAAATGCCTCAATACATTACTTTGTAATGAGTAATGCGGACTATTTTTAAGACAATGGCGAAAATTCAGTCAAAATCAGGAGTTTTTCGTAAAATTAACAACTTTCGTTTGCATATAGATTACAAAATGTTTCATTTTTTTACTTCAAATGACACGAAAAATATTATACAAAAAGAACATAAATGCGTACATACAATCGTGGAAAATCATTGGAGGTTTCAATTACTCTTCGAAATATTTTTATTTCGAAAGAAAAAAGATTGCAAATCATTCAGAAATTCTGTTATCTTCAGTTCTTTCTTCTTCATATCATTTATTTTTCATATTAACGTAAATCAGTATGATATAAATGTCTAACTCAATAAATTAGCACTTCTGAATAAATTTCTACACATCTTAATTTCAAAATCACAGCTGTTATAAAAATCCGAAAGTCTTGAATTCAAAAAATAAAACAAAAAACATTAGAACTAAAAAAATTTGCATTCATCCATCTAACGTGATTTCCACGTGTTTACACAAAAACATATAAAAACCTTATAATAAAAAAATTATACGGTAATTTTCCACACACAAAGAATAATTTTTTTTCTCACAGGCCTAACAATAATGAACTCAAATCTCATAATTATGATAATTAATAATAATAGTAATAATAATAATAACCATTTATTATAATAAATGCAACATTCTGATAAAATCCTGTAAATTCTCCCAAAAATAAAATCAGATTTGTATACCTTCCATGTCATTTTTACTTTTGATACTTCTACCACATTATTTTTCCTGAAATCCAATAAAAATTATTGAACATAATAATATGACATTCGGAAACTACTTTTTTTTCTCACTTCACCTAAAAGTGGCCGAAGTTCAATAAAGCAAACTTTCAGCCAGATTGGAAAATGACGAAAACGACTAGAGCAAATAAACTTTGGGAATTCCCTGTCTAGAAATTAAAAACAATTTTTCCCCGTATAAGGAAGACAATGACCCCTGAAATTCACAGGTTTTTACGCTGCAAATATTGGTTTACCACCTAATCCCCACTCAAAAATTTACACTGGAAAAAATATGGCCTATGCTCCTTCCCCAGCTGTATATCTGGCCCCCCTCCCCTCTACCCCTCTCTATAATTGCACCTATTGTCTGTGACGAGATAAGAGCTCAATCCCATCAAGTTCATCATTCTTTCGGCAACTTCTGAACAATAAGCACCAAAACATCTAAGCTCTTCTAGTACTCCCATCAGCAGTTAAAAATCCCATAACTCAATCGACTTTCGAAGTGTGAACACCAATCTACACCAACTCCTCAAGTAATCATGCAAAGTGCCACCGAAAACATGGGTCAAAAAGGTCAGCATATATGCTTATACTATAGTACCAAATTCAATAAATTGGATTAATTTATCCAATCAGAATAACAACAAGTTGCTAAAATTGAGTTGACATTATATAAAATAACTTTAAACTGAATTTATATAAACTCAGTCTTACAAAATTTGACTTTTGGAAAAAATGGACGTGAAATTAAAGCGAAAACTTGTACCTTGTAAATTTGTATATTAATAGACGATTTTTGATAAGATTTTGCGAAATTAGGTTGTATTTTTGAGTTGGTACATTTTTAGATTTTTAAAATTCTATTCATTTCAAAATTCACAATTCTTAACCGATTTTCACAACTGAGAAATCATTTCGTGAGTTTTTAGGGTTGAACAAAAAGTTGATAAAATTGAGTTATAAGTAATTGAAATAACTTTAAACTGAATTTAGATAAATTGTGTCTTACAAAATTTGACTTTTGAAAAAAATGGACGTGAAATTAGAGGTAAATAATTAAAAGTAATTCATTCCGTGGGTTTTCAGGGTTGAACTAAAAGTTGAAAAAATTAAGGTATAAGTAGTTAAAATACCTGTAAACTGAATTTAGATAAATTAAATCCTACAAAATTCAACTGTAATAACTAATTCTGAATTGATTTTTTTCCAATTTCACTGTTTTTGAAAAAATAATCCAAAGTTTCTAAATTTTTCATTCTTGTATTAAATTTAAATAATTTAAATAAATAAATTAATCAATTGAAGCAAAATAAAAATTTTTGAATTTCGCAGCAAAAACTCTATAACTCTATAATGTATATTCTGTAAATGAGTTCCATTCCTGTATAATCCCAATAAATCATTTACGATTTATTTATGATTATAAACAATTTTGTCACAGAAATTTCGGAAAAATTCGCGCAAAAAAAAAAAAAAAAAAAAAAAAAAAAAAAAAAAAAAAAAAAAAAAAAAAAAAAAAAAAAAAAAAAAAAAAAAAAAAAAAAAAAAAAAAAAAAATCTAGTCACATTGTGCAATAACTATTTTCTGACACAATTTCAAAAATATGAAATTTTTACAATTTTGAAAATTTGTACTATTTATTCGATATGGTGACTAACCATGGTCAAATTGATAATATATTCATTTATTAACATATTATTATATTACACATTTATATTATTCTATATTATTAATATATTTGAATGAATGAAATAAAATGAAATAAAATTTATTATTTTTTAAGAATCCACTCAAGATTTGACGACGAAGGAAAAATCTGCTGCCGTAGCTAAACTGACAAAACATCTCTGGAAGCGGAGGAAACAACTCGCGCAACACTCGAAATTGCTGAAGAAAGTGAAAAAGACGTGGAGGAGGAAACAAAAAAAACTGTCGCTGCGCGACAATCTTCTCATGTCCAATGCCATAGAAGTAAATCGCCTGAGATGCAGAAAATCCGAAAAAAAAATCAAGATTAGAGAAAAACGCCGTAAAGAATTGTTGTCCGAAGTGAATGATATTTTAACCTTTTAAACGCGCCTAACTGTAATGAGCAGATTTCCAGTTTTTACATAATTTTTGTGTTTTACAAGTTTCTGAAATTTTCACGTCAATAAATATTCAATCAACCATAATTTCGCGTGTTTTAAATAAGATATATTTTTCGAAAATTTAAAATCCCAGAAGTCCTGCACTTACAAAATGTTCAAAACTTCAAACACCAGAATTTCAAAATTCTGAAAGTTTGGGAAACTCATTTTCAGCTTCAAAAATTGCAACTTTCGGAATTTCTTACATTTTTTAAATCCCTAAAATTGACAACTTTTGAACTTCAAAATTATTCAAAAAGTTGACATTTAAAAATTTCTCAACTTGAGAATTTCAGAATAATTTATTCATGAAAATTCGTCAAAACTTAACAAATCCAAAATATCAAAAATTTTCAAACTCTTAAGTTTCAACAATTCAAAACTTTGAACATGACCAATTTTTTTTCTTTTCGAATTCAAAAACTTAACAAATTTACAATTTCGAATTTCTTCAAAACTTTGAAATTCTCAAATTTTCAAAATGAGGAACTTTAAGAACTTTCAAAATTCCTGAATTACTACATTAAAATACCTCGCATATTTTTGAACTTATTCAAGTTTGAATTTTTCAACTATTTGCAATTTGAAGTTTTTGATTATGCTTTTGATTAATTCAAATTTTTTCATTAGTTTCTGACTATGCATTTGATTGATTCAAATTTTTTCATTTAGTAAATTTATCAATTTACTAAAAAAACTACAATTTTGTACTTCCAACATTTATAAATTAGAATTGAAAGTTTTCAAAATTTCGGTAATTAGCGATTGATGAATTGAGCTAATTTTTGCATTTCATAATGCACGTTATAAAAACGGAAGTACACAAACTTTCAAAATTCGAACTAGAAAATTTTCCACTACAACTCAAACTGTTTCCAAGCTCCAAAAATTACAATTTGAAAATTCAAAAATATCCAAAAAATTGAAATAATCAATAAAAATAAGTTTTTTGTGAGATCTTACGTTGTTCAATAAACTTTCTACGATCCTGCACTGATGGGACATGTCGGTAACCATAGTCATCATATTGTCCCTGGAACCACTCGCCCGAACGAGAGTTGGCCCGAAAACGATAGCCAAATTCTTCGATTCCATTTTGTTGGCCTCGCTATGCTCCACGACTTTTTTCAAATGAAACATGAGGTGTTTCAATGTCTCGTAATGATGCTCCGGCAAATCTCGTAGCAATTTTCGAATGGTGGCCATTCTTCTCTGGGGATCTTCGATTTTGTCGGCGTCGATGAACATGGGGTACAAAGACGCCGTCAGCAAGGAGTCGGGAAGTTGACGGAAAAACGACTTCAAAAGCGACGATATAACGTTCACGTCGCTCCACCTTGGGTCCTGGGGAATAAAATGGAATGGAAAATAAGTTCAAGGAAAAAAAAATTAAAAAAAAAAAAATTAAATAACTTCCGGAACAGTATGTGCAATCATGGAACTTTAAAATTGGAGGTTTTCGAAGAATTAAGAATTTCTTAAAACTTTAAAAATTTGACAAATCAGTGAATTTCGATAATTTTTACAATTTCGAAAATGTTTAGAATTACGAAGATTATTCAAATTTTTAATATTTTGATAATCTTACAATTTTCGTAAATTTTTATCATTTTAAAGTTTCTAAAATTTCCATAATTACGATAATTTTGAAATCATTCAGAAATTTGGAGAATTCTGTTCGTTTTAAAAATGTCATAAATTTTAAGAATTCAGAAAATTGTGAGAATCTGAAAATTTTTGAAACTTCTGAGCTACTTTCAAATTTTTAATATTTTGATAATCATAAAATTTTCGAAAATTTTATTGATTTCAATGTTTCCACCGTTTTTAGAATTACGAAATTTCTGTTAAATTTTCAAAATTCTGTTCATTTTGAAAATTTTATAAATTTTCAGAATTACGAAAACTCGAGGAACTTGAACAAATTTAATATTCCGAGAAACTTGCACATTTTCAACATTTTAAGGAACTTGGAAAATTTCAAGAATTATAAAAATTTTCAAAATGTCGTAAATCATGACAATTCCGAAAATTCCGTGGAACCTGTGAATTTTCAAACTTTAAAAAAATTGTTCAAAATTACTCAGCGATGCTTCAGAATTTAAGTTTTTATTTTCAATAAAAAAAAAAAATATTTTTTTCAACGTTCGAATTTTTATTTTCAATAAAAAAAATCATTTTCTTCAATGTTTGGATACAAAATTTTCGTATTTTTCACCTGCAAATTGATATTCTCAAAACCTTTGTTGATACTTTCGGTGAGATGCGAAATAGCTGCCGTATTTCCAGGTACTCGATATATTCCTATAACTTCGAGACCTCGGGCTTCCACAATTTTCGTGCACATTTCAACAATGAGAGGCACATACTCCGAAAAAGAAGACTGAAAAAGACAAATAAAGATATTATCATAAAAATCCCAAAATTGCAACCACCAAGCTCAAATTTAAAATTTTCATAGTTCGAAGCCCCAAAATATTACAATTCAAAAACTCCAAAATTTCATCGTTTACAATTTCGAAATTCCAAGATCGAAAACAGAAATACCAGAAGTCCAAATTTTTTAAATGTATAGGTCGCACAAGTATCAATACAACAACATTTACAAAATCTGAAGATTAATAATTGCGAGTACAGAAACTTTAAAATTCAGAATTTTCACAAACAGAAATTCGAAAAATTAAGTTGAAAAAAACCCACAGGTTGGCAATACTCCAAAGGAGCCTTAAAAGTCGCTCCATTCGGCGGCAATTGCGTAGTCGGCGACGAAGGCGACCCGGCCTGACCGTGCATTTTTCTGAACTGCTTGGCGACCCGACCTTTCCACGTTTTCGTTTTCGGCGACGGCGACAGAGGTTCCACCATTTGACTCGGTTTCCTAGTTTTATTCATCGGCGACTGACCAGTCGGCGAGCGATTCCTGAACGACGTCAATTTTCGAATTCCTTTGTGACTCGGGAGCGGGCTGAGTCGCTGGTTTGAGCAATTGTCAATGGTGGTCGGACCGGGAGTTTGAGGCACGGCAAGTTGTTTCGAGGTCGTGGACGTGGCGTCCTGTGATGACCAATAAACGCGTTGCAAAAATTTTAGATAATATGAATAGAACAATTTTTGTTTTTTACTTTACGTCGTCAAATTTGAAATTGGAAACTGAAAAATCGTTTAAATCATTTTCCCAGGCGACTTAAAAGTTTTTGCGAGAAAACATTTTTAAATTGGCTGGGAAAACGATTGACATGATTTTTTAATTTCGAATTTCAAATATTTAATGCAGTACACTTTCACTCGTGGAAATATGATATTGATGTGAACGAACTATTCATCGCAATTTATATTATTTAGCATCATATTAGAAATAAATAATAGATTATATGTATTTTGGGAATGTCTTATTCTGAGCTATGATTACGGAAGAAGTGAAAAGTACAAAAATATGCAATTGTTGAAATTATAATTATACATATCCAAATTTGGAACTTTTCTATCCAAACCTCAAACTTACATTATTTTGGAATTTGTGGGACTTCGGATATTTTGAATTTAAGATTACTTTAGCAAGGTTAACAACTTTTGGATTTAGAAATTGTTCCAAGTTTTTTCAGAAACTCAAAATTTGATACATATTGTCAAAAATGCCGAAACTTCAGAGTTTCACAATCTTGAAAACTCGAAAATGTTATAATTTTTTATGCGAAACGTCAAAATTATCTGAAAATTTCACAAATTTTTACAACTACGAAATTCCAAAACATAAAAATTCTCCGATAATATGGGAAAGTTTGGAATTCATGAAAATTTTCATCAAAACTTGTAAATTTCAGAACTTCTAAAATTTCTAATTCCAATAAAAATTTTTATACAATAATAAAATTCCAAACACTTTAAAATTTCACAAAACTCAAAAATTCCGAAATATCGTAAATAAATTTATATAAATTGTGTAAATAAAATCGAATGCCCCTCTTAGATCGAAATCTTGGGTGTTTCCATATCTGAATTTTCACGTCCCACAAACCTTTCCATAAATGAAAGTCTACTGTACAGTGTACACCCAAAAAACGTATTTACGGATGGTTTCTCGGCAGCGGCGTGTTTTTGCAGAGCTCTCAGCCAAAGGGCCATAGTCACGGTATCCTCGGTTTGGAGAAGAACTTCGGCGCTGGTGTTGGCTATTCGCAGGACGTTTTTTCGTTTCGTGTAATCTTCGGCTATGTCGACCATAGAGCATCTAGTGTCTATGTAAGACATTATGTCTACTTCTACATTCATAGAAGGGCTCTGAAAAAAAATTGATTCATTTTTCTGATTAATTTATCGATCTAACGGATCAAAATACGTACATGAGATTTGTGTTTGAGTTTCCAGTTACCTGATTATGACGATCCTTGTAGAAATATAAAATTGGCCCACGAAGTGTACCCCACATTTGCTTCCAGGAACGATCTGTCGATCGCTGGTTCATGAAAAAAAAAGTTTTTTTAGGGAATAAAAATGTTTACACAATAAAAGGAGTATTTATTTTTTTTTCCATATTACATAATATATGTAAGATAAATATATATATGTATATAATATAAGAGAAATCGATTTATAAAATTATTTTTGATTTGAACAAAAATTACCGTATTTATGAAATGACTTACTCATTCAATCTTTATTCATTCATTGTATTGACGTAATGAAAATTTTATAAGGTCAATTTTATAAAATTTTATAAAATGTGCGATTTTAATTTAGTATAATAATTTCAATTACTAGTTTATAATTTATAGTGAATTTTGATAATTCATAATAATTCAATTACTATTACGAACAATTAATTTTGCTCACCTTGCCGTCGAGCACTGTGAATTTAACATAAAGGAGACCTTCTCTTTCGATTGGTTCTAAATTCCGTGGTATCACAGTGTTATTTGGTACATTTTGAATTTTCGGAATTCCATCCCTGTTTCAAAAAAAAAATTTTTTTAATTCACATTGTGTTTGGACCAATCATAGCGTAATGAATTTTGTATACAAAATGAAGACACGAATGCAATTTCATTTTTTTTTTTTTTTCTTATATATAAAAATCTTCCAACACTTTATTTAGTAATATAAACCAAAAATGAAGTATTTATTTTCAAATTTATAAAACATTCTAATTTTGAAAATTACCTCATAATCACGTGAACCGGCTCGGAGTCACTCAATTCCAAATCACTGTCAATGTGCATGCGTTCTCCCCAAGTCGCTTTCAAATACGATACTCTTCTTGTCGAACGGTCTTCGTTTGCTGCAATTTCATTTTACGATTTCATTCATCAAAAATTTCACAAATAATTTCACTAAGGCTTTTTTATTTTTTAATAATCAAGCAAAATTTGCATTAATAATTTTACAATCAAATTTTATCATTTCTTTTATGAATAAACCAAAAATATCGAGAATATAAAAAATTGACATTAAAAAAATTATAAAATGACTTCAAAATTATAAAAAAGCAGTTTTTAATATTTCTTAAATTTTTACAAATTAGTAACTTCGTCCGAAATACTACAAATTCAAATTAAAACCTACATTCTCAAGTCGACATGAACGTATCCAAAATTTTACATTTTTTTAAACTTACCATTAATTTTACTCATATACACAATAATTCCTAATTTTCCCGATTTTTCAGTACCACGAAAATCCCGAAAAATGTCATCTATACTCACAAAGATCGGACTTTTTCGGACGCCTTAGAACTACTTCGTTGTTGACCGGAGCAGCGTTGGAACCTACGAAAAAAAACAGTTTTTCTTCAGTCGAGCGGTAAAATTAACGACACGAGGAAGAAAAATTAAAAGTTCCACCTACCCATTTGTTCTTTAACCGCTCTGAGATAGCTATCTTGTCTTTTAGCCGTGATGTTTCTTTTATCGTCGGAGTCGTTGCTAGTTTCGTTCTGCCAAGTGTGTCGGTCAGGTTTACATAAAATTTCGTTCTCGGCGACCCAAGATTCGACGCTGTTGCTGCGAGGTCGTAAGTGGACAGCTTCTAAATCGCTCGTCGTGGGTTCTATTGTAAAAAAAATTGATAAAAACTTGTTAAAAACGAAATTGGTGATTTTCAATCAATTTTTTACACACACTGAGCGTTTATTAATGGGAAATAACAAGTACTTGATTGTAGGACCATAGTAGACTTAATTCTGATCTTCGGAAAAATCGTGGAAATCGTTAAAAAATTTGAGGATTTATAAATCTGAAAAATTATGGATAAAATTGATCAACTGATATGAATAAATAAACATTAAAATTAAAAACTGAAATTAAAAAAATTATAAGAGTAATAAAAATAGGAATGAATAAATAAAAATGAAAATAAATAAATAAAAGATCATTGATTGATTAATTGAAAAATAAAAAATAACAAAAACTAGAGAATTCGAGATTTTTGAAATGCTTATAAAATAATAAAATATCGATTATTCTTGAGAGAACTCTGCACAATTTTTGAAAAAATTTCTTTTCTTGTAAGACTTTATAAGTTTTTTCTTATTTGATAACTTTTTTTTTACTTCAAGAATGTTTTTCAAAATTTGGAATCTTTGTGAAGTGTCTTAAAATATTTTTATAAAGAACTTTGTAAATATTCAAGAATTTTGCTCACGAATTATACAAGGATTGCAGATTTTTAATTCAAAACCTAATACAAATTTATAAAATTTATTGAATTTACAAAAATAAAATTTATAGAATTTTGAAAATTAAATTCATAACATTTATAAGGTTTTTCAAAATTAAATTTATAATTCATTCAGTTCACAAAAATTGAATGAATAAAATTTAATTAATAATATAAGGATTCAAACAATTTTTATAAGGAATTTTATAACGATTCAAGAATTTATGTCAAGTTTTCGAAAATTATAAAGACTTCAAAAGTTAAATAACTAAGACAACATTTTTTCAGTCTCAAATACTTTCAAATTTTTCGAATTAAAGGAAAACGTGCAATTAAAAAAAAAGACAAAAAAGTAAAAAGAAAAACGTTCATTCAGAATTACAAACAAAATCGTAAAAAAAATGTGTATATTTTTTCTTTTTAATTAGTATAATTTTCCAAATTTTTCCGCTCAGACATCAATTTTGAATTTTCCAAGTGAATATATTAACATTTTGCCAATTTTCTGGTTTCCCGCCAATGAAAAGGTAACTAGAATTAAAAAAATTCTAAAAATTCTGGGTATACATCGAAAAATTGTCTAAACATTGAAAAAAAAATCTGAAATTTCAACTACTCAAAAATCCTATAATTTTGCACATTTTAAGAAAATTTTTTCAACTCTACACGAAGTTTGACAATTTTTCGAATTAAAAAACAATTTTCGTAATTTTCGACGTTTTTAAAGAAAAAAATATAAAAAGGGCTTTCTCTCGTAATATTTCAAAAATATGTACATATTTCTCAACCCATCAATATTTCGTAGTTTCTAAATTTGTTCAAATAAACTCCAAATTGTCAAACTTGGAAACATCAAAATTTTTTATTTTGTCATTAACATAATTAACTCACGTTTCGTGTAACCCAAACACTGCGAAGGCCGTAAAAAATGAAAAAACTTGGGTACACAATTCATTTTGCTTTTACACTTCTCCATTGAAAAATCACGTAGTAAAATTGTCTAAAACACTGATTCGTTTCACCGTTGAAGGTGACGATGCGCGTACTGTTTATTTACTTATGTACGTTTTAATTACTCGAAGTATAATAAAATAATACATAAAGGCAAAGCGGGTTAATCGTAGAATAATGAAAAAAATATTTAGGTAAGCATCCTGAAAGAGCTGAATAATATTTTCACAACCGATTTGAACTAATTAATAAATTAGTTTATCAAACTTTGCAATTAAAAAATTTTAGAGTTCCAGTTCTTATGATTATTATTTTTTCTCAAACTTCGAGCTGTTGCGAATAATTTTTATGTTTTCATTCGACTAATTTTACAGTCTCATTGAACACACACAAATATTAATGGAAAGTTATTTTTTTGTAGGACGTAAAACACAAAAGCCAAGCGTTTTATTGTTAATGGTTTAATCAGAACACTCAATCGTCACATTTTTTTCGTTTTTTCGCAATATTTACAAGGTGACATGTAATAAATACAAAAAAAAAAGATTTCGCAAATATTGTGATAGTAGCTTCCATGTATCGTAAAAAAAATTGCACTTAAAAAATGCCAACAGAGGACGAAATTATTTTTAATCTCAAAAACTTTTTCATTGAAAATTTTTATTTTTGACCAACTTCGTTGATACTATATATAATTTTTTTCGTCAAAGAAATTTGTCGAGTAAAAACTTTGAAATAATATCATTTAACATAAAAAATTTGTGAATTTTATTCAAAACGACTAAACTAGTGCATTTTTATTCAATTATTCGTAAATTATCAATTAAAACAAAATTTGCAGTTTTCCCTGTAAAATGTCAGCTCGAATTTTCATTGCCTGCAAATTTAGTGACACAATTCCCAAAAACGTCATGCAATGCCGATTTCCAGCTCCAAATGCATCGACAACATAAAATTGACATTTTTTCAAGTTTTAATGTCTGAAAAATATCTAATATCGATACAGCGCAACTGAAAAAGCCACAAAAAATTTCCAGTCTTAAAACCACTTCATAAAGCTCTACCTTTATATTTAAAATGCTCAGTTGGTGGCTCGCAGTGAATATATTTGCTCCCTACTGGAATAGTTCTATTTCCAGATAATCCACTACCTGTGAAATTTTCATTATTTCATAAAAACTAGAATCATTAAGGTAATTTATTAAAAAAAGATTTTAAAAAACTCTAATATACACAGTCGGCAACAAAAATTTATAACTTTTAAATTACAAAAATGAAAATCCATCGAATTCAAAATTCGACAAACCAAATAACCACAAACTCGCAGTTCAAGAAATTTAATGTTTGAAGTTTATAAATTTTTAAATTCACATATTTTGATTCTCTGGAAAATTTTAATTAAAAAAATTGTTTTTTTTTTTTAATCGCATTTCAATAAATAAATAAAAAAAAACATTAGGTCACTACTTACGATTTTTTCAACATTTCAATAAAAAATAAGCCTAGTAATCATCTTTGTGCTTATTTCAGGAATTCCGGCCCAATACCCCCCCCCCCCCCCCCCCCCCCCC
>JAPYZK010009545.1:0-12686 GCA_030522785.1 Platygaster equestris | reverse complement strand
AAAAAAAAAAAAAAAAAAAAAAAAAATAGTAAAACAACACCAGTGTTGAAGTTTTCGAGAAACTAGATAATTTTGATCATTTTCAGCATTTCAAGATTTTCGACAATCTTGAGGATTTTCAGAGTTTGGAGTGTTTCGAGAATTTTACGAGTTTTTGAACGTTTGAAAATTTTCAGAATTTCGAAGATGTCGAAGTTGTGAAAGAGTTTTCGGGAGTAATCCATTATCGGGAATAATCCATTGGAGAATGACTATTTGAGTAGTCAAAACAACTATTGCCAATTCGAATGGTCAAATTTTGACTATTTCAGAATGAGAGAGCGACTAATTCGAGGTGATAAATAAGGCCGATTCAAAATAGTCGCCGGAAATGTACTACATATCCAAATTTAAGGACGCAGATTCCGCACTGCTTTTTCAATAAATCAAAATTACATTCAATATAGATTGACGAGGCAGGGGGAAGAAATGAAGGAAGCTAGGTTTCGGGTGTTTGATCGCTTAGCTCAACCGTCGATCGAGCGATGCAAACATCTTTAACATATAAAGTGATGCGAGAGGCGCATTGTCCCGTGACGTTGATTTGGCGTAATTGGCACCAGGAAGAAGGCGAGCGGGGCAGAAATGATTGGGATAAGCCGGAATGAGCCGGGATAAGCCGCGCGTGGATTCGGCTCGAGGGGTCGAAAGTTTAATTTCCATTCAAGGGGAGCGCAACGTTCGACGTTTCCGATCTTTTCAACTTTTCAATCAACGTCTCTCTCTCCCTTTCCCCATACCTTATACGATCTCGCGATTAAAACAAACGGGGATAGAGCGAAAAAACGATTCTACTGTATTTTATTTCGAATTTCCGATTCGGAAACTTGCTGAAAATTCAAATAGGATATTCCGGAATTGATATATGATATATGTTATTGAATTTTCAGCATTCCTACTTTTGCATTTAAATTCTAAATTTTGAAAATGTTCTGAGTCGGTTGAAAATTGTTGCATTTTTTGAAACGAGAATTTTAAAATTGGGAAAAAGTTGGGAATTCGATTTACAAAATTGTACCTTTCAATATTATGATGCGGAAATTTACGAATTAAAATCGTGAATTTTGAAATCGTCGAGTTTTTGTTTTCTGATTTTTGAATTAATTTTCAAATGTGTATCTGTAATTTCTTGGATTCTAGTTTGAAGTGAGATTCATATTTTACGAATTGCTGTTTCTAAAAAATGCCGAGTAACGAATATTTTGAATTTTTTTGAATTTTCTTGGATCAGGGGAATTTGAATCTTAGATTTTGGATGTTTGAAGTTGAATAAATCTATGATTTACGGTCATGTGAGTTTAATTCAATAAATTATTCAAGTAGAGCGAATTATACTATAAATAAGTGGAATTCAACCGCATTATCTAGTTTAAAAAATTAACCGTAAATTCAGTACTGAATTTCAACAGAGCTCATTCATTCGATGTTAATTCGAAATTCACTCGAAAACGGGTCATGCTTTTCCCCCCGACTCGAAATAAAGCACGAAACCAAAACAGCCATTAGTCATTAGGAAACTAGACTGAAAAGACATCAGGGACGGAAATCAATCAACGCCGGGGCCCGTCGCCAGCGTAATTGAGACCAAAGGTCTGTTTGGGAAAAGTCGCGCCATTCATCCTGGGAGAAAGGTCGAAAAGTCACTGGTGTAATCTGTTGGTCTGCAGGTAGCCCGTCCTCGGGCTTGGCAATTTGGCGCTTTTGCGTAGGTGGTGTGTACCTTTGGATACGGTCTAATGACCGGCTGTCACTGCTAGGGATCGCGATGAATGGCCGGCGCGGAAACACGAGCACGACTCGGCATTATGTTCCATTCGTTCTTGCCCGAGGGTCAATATTATACGAGCGATTGAACCGACTGTACGACCCAAGTATCCCCGATTTGTTTGCTTTTTCTGCGCGCCCGTCTCGGAAATTAGTGCCAATTAAACTCGTATGGCTTTCATCGTGCTAACTGCCCCCGCGTTTCATGCGCCCTTCGACAAAAGGACATTCTTCTCGGCTATACGATTCGTATGAGGCCTAAATAATATATACATGTACTCGCGAATCGATTTTCAATTTCATCCATTTTTTCGTACCTTTTAATTCTTTCTCGGAGGTTCGGAGGAGCTAGTGGAACAGTCACCATTTCGAATGGTAGCTCGGATTTTTAGAGGTGAAATGGTAATTATTTGTGTGTGTGGGAGGTATTTTCATGTTTTTAAATGTGTTCGTTTTAAATAAGTTTCATATTTTCATAACAAACTTTCCTGATACAAGGAATTTCTCGAATTTCTCGTATAGAAATATTTGATACGCTTTTATTACACAAGGGAATAGAAAATCATATTCGTAACGTTTTTTAGCAATTATAAAACGTAAAAACATATGGTTTTATAGGATTTGAAAATTCTTCAACTCAAATAGAAAATAAGCATCCAAACTGACATAGATTTGATGGACAAGAAAGTTGACAATCAGATTTCTGATGCAAAGGTCGCAAGTTCAAATCCCTCTGCCTCCAACAAATTTTTAAATTTCTTTCGAAACGAAATTCGAGGTAAATCCTCCTAAACTGGTGAAAATGGTATATACGTTAGCAAAATGATTCAAAAAAGGTTGACAAACTGTTGGCCTTCTTCTAAAAATGTTGAAAAAAAATTTTGATAAAAAAAATTTTTTTACATCAAACTTTCATAAAACCCCTTTATAAAAAATGAAAATTTTATAAAACTTTTTTAAAACCGACCTTATAAAAATTGTTATAAAAATGTTTTACTCGGTTTTTATACAAACTCGAATCACCAGGGAATTTCAGCCGAACGCAATGTTTCTAACCCTATTGTTGGATTCGTTGATTCAAAGATGGCCGAGGAAAAGGCTTTTCGCAGTCGACGTTATCGCGCCAAATCCTGCGGAATTAAGCCGTTCTTTGGATTTGCATATCGCGTCAGATTCGATACCGATCGGACACGCCGGGGACACATCTGAATGATAAAAAAAGTACATAAAGCAAAGTGGATTAGGATAATGGATGGCGTTCGAACGCGCACGCGAGATTTCAGTCCTCGATATGACGATTACGGAGGCAGCTAGTGTGAAACGACATACGTTTTTCAACACCCGAGGGCCACGTATTATTAAGGGTTCGCGCGGGCAAACAGCCCGAAATCATTACGAAAAATGATTTTCGCCCGAGTCGGGAACGTGCAATCAACGTAATTTCGGTCCGATTGATACTTCGCGCGGATGATCCAATTATGGAGTTTCTGAGCGATGAATGGAATGGAAAACGAGGTTTAGTTTCGATACGAAACTCGCGAACTCGCAAATAATGAGTACAGTTGGAAATTTCGTACAAGGATTCTGATCCGAAAGTTTTAAAATTTATGTCTAATAACGTAGAAGCTTTGAAAAGTGAAATTTCGGTAGTTCGAAATTTTACATTCGTCATGGAGAACTCAAAATGCTAATACTTTCGAATTCCACGAGGGGGGATTTAGTCTCCGATTAATGGGAGGCATGGCAGTCGACTCCCACATGACTCCCAATTTGGGAGTCATGATTCCCAAGTTGGGAGTCATCATTCCCAGCGATGTCAAACTTGAAACATGTCAAAACTCGATTACATATAATCTTTGAGAGTCTCAAAAATTTCAAAGTTCTTGGACATTTTCGAAAACTTCGAAATTCCAAGATTTTTAAAACTCACCAAATTTCGAAACCTTTTAAAATTTCAGTACTTTATAATTCTTCAAAGCTTCACAATTCCATTAAATTCCGAAATTTCCAAAGCTTCGAAAGTTCCAAAATTTTGAAAGTTTCCAAAATTTACAACTCCGAAACTTCAAAATATTGAAATGATGAGAATTTTGGAATGTCTTTGCTTAAAAACTTCAAAATACTTGAAAGTATGCGAAATTCCCAGAACTTCGAAAATGTCGAAACTTGATAATTTCTCGTCTTTAAAATTGTTAAAAACTCCCAAGTTCTTGGAAATTCTTGAAAACTTCAAAATTCCGACATTTGAAAAACTTCTCAAATTTCGAAAATTCTAAGCTTCATAACTACGAAATATTTGAGCACTTTAAAACTTGCGAAATTTCCGGAACTGTCAAAATGTCAAAACTTGACAATTTTCAATTTAAAAATTCTAAAATTTCAATGTTTTTTAACATACTCAAATAATTCAAAATTCCAACATTACAAAAACTTTTAAAATTTCCGAAACTTCCAAAACTGCAGAACTTCACAATTCTTCGAAAATTTGAAATTCCAAAGCTTTATACGTTCCAAAACTTCATTATTTCGAAATTTAAAAGTTCTACAATTTCAAAAATTGCGAAATTTTGAGACTTCAAAATTTCAAAATACGTACAAACTTCAAAAATTGTAAAATTTCCAGACCTTATTTCAAAACCTTGAGTTTTTACCTTCAAAAATGTCAAAATTCAATAATTTCCAGTCTTGAAACTTCTAAAACGTCTATATTCCAATATTTTCAGGACTTCTAATATTTCCGAAACTAACATTCGTGACTCATAAACCACAAGCAAAAAAAGCAAAAATCGATGTGTTTCCCTACACTAATCCAGAACAATTTTCTTAATTGATTTCCTCGCCACATTTCGAAAAACGTCGTCCCAACCAAGATCATAAACAATAAAAAAGATAAATCACAATTATGCAATATGCGCCACGATTGTGAAATTAATTTTTATCGTGAAAACCATCACATGCATGAAACATCTTTTTCCGGTCTCAAAATGAATAAAATCTGACAAACTAGTCAGATCGTCACAGTCTGTGTTTCATCACTCCGAAAAATTCGATCCCATTACTCGCGCAAAATGATAAAATCCATTTTTTCGTTCTGCGTTTTATTCGCAATCGTAAGTTTTTTCGGAAATTTTTATATGAATGGTATGCCTCCAATATCGTACGAAAAAATTTTCATTTGTTAAGGCTTATGCTCAACCTGACCGAAAAAGTTGGTCAACGGAAATGACAGAAGCTGCAGATGAATGCATGGAAAAAGAAAATATGAGACCAGGTAAATTTCGATTCGACCGAAATTAATATAGAAAATAACATTTATAAACAAATGCGCATGACAAAAATTGTTATTTTATACACTAGAACAATTTGAATCGATGCTTGTGAAGGGTGACGAAAAAGCTCTATGTGTGATGGCCTGTGCTAATGAAAAATTGAAAATGGTACGTAAAAAATCCTTAAAAATATACAGTGCATGTATAAAAATAAATTTTCAGTTTAAAGATGGAAAATTCGATATTGAAAAAGTGCACGAAGAAGCAGAAAAAAATTTGGACGCCATGAAAATCAAGTACGGAGAAAATGAAAAAAAGAGCATCACAAAATGTGTCGAAGAATGTGAGTCGTAATTTTAATTGCTACTGAATTACTCTAAAGAAGACATAAATAAAATCTTAATTTCGGAACTGTCGAAAATTGAAACTTTTGGAAATAATAGATTTTTTGAGTTTTTTTTTTTAATTACAAGTGAACAAATTGTTTATGCCTTCATCAAATATTCTGATTAGAGTGAATAATCCAGTCAATATAACGATTGCATTTTTTCAAGTAAATTCGAAATTTGGTAGAAATAAATGAATTTAATAATATAATTTTTGATATTTAGTGAACGAATCGGAAAATAACTCTTGCGTTAAACAATTGGACTTGATGTTATGCTTTACGCCATTAATGTGAGTAATATCAATTTTTAATGCATGAAAATATGAATTTAGCTATAGTATAACGATATTGTATTCGTCATTTTTTGCAGGGCAAAAGAATAATTCTTTCCATGCTGTTGTATCGTTTTGGAATTCTATTGACGATAAAAAATGGAGTGTAATTGTTAAAATAAACAAATTTTAGCAAGTCAAGAAGTGTTTTTTTTTCAACAAATAAAAATAGATTTATTTCATATCCTTTTCAATTTCTTAAACATCAAAACATTCCCATTATTGCAAATATTGTCAAATATTACAGCAACTTGTTCGAATTTTTTTTAGAGTCCGTAAAAATTTTCAAAAAAATTTGTCGGAATTATTCATTTGTTGGGATTTATATATATTCAGGGGGAATTGAATAGAATTAGTACAATCTTGGAAGATTCTGATAAAAATCCGGAAAATACTTCAAAACTTCGATTGAAAATCTCAATTCGCAATTTTAAAAAATCCTCCGCTGTTTTTCATATACTCTCTGTTTAAAAAACGTAGTCTTGAAAAAAAAAAAAAAAAAAAAGGAAAATTGACAATCATGAATGCGATCTAGAAAGTTATAAGAACTATCGAATATTTTTTCAAAATTTCCACAAAAACTCGACAGATCTTGTTAAATTAGTCGAAAGTCTGAATTTTTTAATCATATCGCATCATTTTTCAAAGCATGACACATTCAACGAAAAATCATTCAAATCTCAAGTTGCACGTGGAGAATTTCCATATATGTGTACGTATACATATATATATAAATTTCTATTCTAATTTAGAATTAAAATTCTAATTAGAATCATTATTACTATTATTATTTCTAATTTTTATTTTCTATTAGAATTTCTATTTCCATACACATATACAATTTCCGTACGTTTACGAATAATTTTCTAAAATAAACAAATAGTCGAAATGTACAGAATTTCATCATCATCAAAAACATTTTACCTTAAACACAAGAATCACGTAAAAAAATTGCACATTTCTGCATGAAAAACAAAGCATTACCTAAAAATCATGACAGTACAAAAAAATCGTGTACTTTTCTGCGTGAACGGAAAATCACTTAGTTAATTCCCCAGTTATTTCGAAAGGCGTCATTTTCATCAAGATGACGAACAATTGAAAAGGCGAAACTGAAATTATGCAAGATGTCTCACGAACGTGGAATTAACTTTGATCGTAACAAAATCAACACGTACGTGAGACATCTTCCGGCCTCGACATTCATAAAATCCGAAAAACCTGACGGATCATCACAGTCGTGTTTCAGCACTTGGGAAAATTCTTATCAGTCAAAATGATAAAATCACTTTTCGCATTGTGCGTTTTGTTCGCGACAGTAAGTGTTTCACGTATTTTGGATTTAAATGTTTAGAATCGTATTCGGCAAAAATTTTAAGTCACGATGGGAATTTTTTCAAAATAATAAAAATGAAAGTTTTGGATCGATTTTTGGAAGCAAGGAATAAAAAAATCAGTCCACACTACATTTACTCTGCAGCAGGAAAACTTTTGGAACTTTTCCTCAATAATTGATGACTCTTGGAACCAAAAAACTTTTTTGCATTTTATTTTGATCACTTCAATTACTTTTGAAGTTTGTACGCATTCTTGAGTTTTGAAGTCTAGAAATCTCGAAATTTTGGAAATTGTAGAACTTTGAAATTTCGTAGTAATGAATTTTTGGAACTTATCAAGCTTTGAAATTTTAAATTTTCGAAGAATTATGGAGTTCTGAAGTTTTGGAAGTTTCGGAAATTTTACAAGTTTTTAAAATGTTGGAATTTTGAATTTTTTGAGAATGTTGAAAAACTTTGAAATTTTGATGTTTCGGAAATATTAGGAGTCCTACAAATATTGGAATATAGAATTTTCAGAATTTTCAAGATTGGAAATTATTGAGTGTTGACATTTTTGAAGGTAAAAACTCACGATTTCGAAATACGGTCTGGATATTTTGCAATTTTTGAAATTTGTACGTATTTTCAAGTTTTGAAGTCTAGAAATCTCGAAATTTTGGAAGTTGTAGAACTTTCAAATTTCGAAATAATGAAATTTTGGAACTTATAAAGTTTTGGAATTCGGAATTTTCGAAGAATTATGAAGTTCTGCAGTTTTGGAAGTTTCTGAAAATTTACAAATTTTTGAAATGTTGGAATTTTGAATTATTTGAGAATGTTCACGAACTTCGAAATTTTAGAATTTTTAAGATTGAAAATTCATCAAGTTTTGACATTTTTACACTTCTGGAAATTTCGCAAGTTTCGAAGTGCTCGAATATTTTGACGTTATGAAGCTTAGAATTTCAGCTTTAAAAATGTTGGGATTTCGAAGTTTTTAAGAATGTCCAAGAACTTTGCAGTTTTTGAGAATTTTAAACATGACAGATAATTAAATTATCAATTAGAGAAGAATTCGAGAACAAAAAGATATTATGAACAAAAGTATAAAATCATTTGTTGCAAATAAAGGCGTATGCTGGAGATGATATGAAACAACATTGGACCAAAGAAATGATAGATGCCACATACGCATGTTTGGAGAAAGAAAATATGAGTGCTGGTAAAATGAAATTTCAAATATAATTATAAATATAATAACCTGTAAAAAAATATAATGAAAAAAACATTTTTTTTTTGCAGACAATTTAGTAGGCTTAATTATGGCGGGTAATGAGAAAGCTTTATGTGTGATGGCCTGTGCAAACGAAAAATTGAAAATAGTAAGTCAAAATCTACCATTGAAAAAAATGGATAACTTGTTTATAAACTGTAATATTTACAGTTTGACGGCGCGAAATTCGATATTGATAGAGTGCACGTAGAAGCGGAAAGATATTTCGGAAGTATGGGTATCAAGTATCCTGAGGGTGAAAAAGGCAAAATTACTGAATGCCTCAAAAAAGGTGATTAATTACACATAAACTGATTGAATTATTGTACTATAAAATGCGATTAATTTTCTATCGAGTCGAAACTGAATTTGGACGAAATTTTATGAATTTACGAAGTTGGTCAAAATTCTGAAGTTGGTCAAAATTCCGAAGTTGGTCAAAATTGTATGAATTTATTTTTCTACAACTCTCAAAACGTGCCAGTTTTTTCCACTGTTTTGCGTGTAAAAAGTGACCGATTTTTTCACTCGTGCAAAAAGAACAATTTCTCCATTCGTATTACAGAAAAGATGAGTGAAAAAAATTCTTCGCCCACTCGTGAAAAAATCGATTACTCCTTTTACATTGGGAAAAATTGCCATTTTTTCGAGTTAAATACAACAGTCAGTCTCGTTTTTTTAAGCTTTTATCGTAATTTACACTAATGATTCATTTTTATCGTAAATTTTATAATTTTCAGTGAATGAGTCAGGAGACAACTCTTGCAGGAAGCAAGGGAGTATGCTGATTTGTTTCGCGACATTAATGTAAGTGGTCGCATATTGATATTAATTTATGCTATAAACTTATGGAAAATTCTACACTCCATAACTATAGAAAATATATCATTCTTCACAGGTCGAAAAGCTAGTCCTCGTCACTCTGTTGTTTCGTATTACAATGTAATTAGTGCATCGTTGACATAAGTCGAATTATTTGCGTTAAAATAAAGGATTGTTGCAAATTCTACTAATGTCGAATTTACCCAAAGTTCTGTTGTTCTTTGAAGACGTCAAAATTTCAGAAACTATGAGAACTATTGCAAATTGTGATTCCCCTAGTGATTGTAGTTTTTAAAAAAAGAGGCACAATTTTTATAAAATCAGGTAATTAGCTATAAGAATTCGTTTTTTTATAAGGTCAATTTTATGAAAATTCAATAAAATTTTTGATTTTTGTAAAGTGGTTTTATAAAAACTTTATAAGAAAATTTTTCCTATAAAATCTGTTAAAATTTTCATACAATTCATTTGTTTTTTTATAAAAACAATTGAAAGCCTCCAAATTTGCTTATGAATCCTTTATTTTTATAAAAACTTCGCGATTTTTATAAAAAGTTTAATATTTTTATGAAAAAAACTTCCCTGATGTAAGGAATTTCTCTTATAGTAATATTTGATACGTTTTTATTACACAAGGGAGTAGAAAATCATGTTCATAACGTTTTTGAGCAATTATAAAACGTGAAAACATACAATTTGATATGATTTGAAAATTTTTTAATTCAAATTGAAAATAAGCATCCGAATTGATACAGATTTGATGGACAAGAAAGTTGACTATCGAATTTCTGATGCAAAGGTCGCAAGTTCAAATCCCGCTGCCTCCAAAAAATTTTGGAATTTCTTTCGAAACGAAATTTGAGCTAGATAAAGTTGTTAAAAGCTGTTAAAAATTGTTAAAATAAGAAATTTGTTTTGAAAAGTTGTTTTGGAATCGAAAAGAAAGTTGTTTTGGAATCGTACGATTATATTCCTTGGCTTTGCCCCGGAATATAAATTCGCATTCGCGTAAAAAAACTTGTTGCCCTTAGGAACATAATATACTATCATAAAACTTTTATAAAACCACTTTATAAAAAATGCGAATTATATAAAACTTTCATAAAATCGACCTCATAACAATTTTTCTAAGAATTTTTTATAAGGTTTCTATAAAAACTAGAATCACTACGGTCCATAAAATGTGCCTAGACGAAGTTTTTTAAAGCATCAAAAATGTTTCAAAATGACATTTCCCGAAACGTCGACAAATTTTTCAAAAATTGGTCCAAGTTTTCGAAGATGTTCGAAAGGTACGTAAATGTTAAAATTTTCCAAAATTCAACCAATTTCTACAAGTTCTCAAGAATATCACAGAATTCTCGAAAATTTTCAAAATTTTCTCAAATTCATGAAAACACTATCCACAGAATACATTATTTTCGGAATTCCTCTATTTTTGATAAAATCCGACTAATAAAAACCTTCAAAACCCCAATTTCCAGTCAAGTTCCCCGAAAAGCCGAAAAACTCACTTGGAAAATTCCAACAATGCTCTTATTCCGGCACCAACAATATCAAAGCTGATGTCATTGCAGTAACTCCCGATATTCCGAAAAGCCATAAATCAAAATTTTTCCAAAACCCCGCATCCACCCCGAGAAACCCGCCAACTCAACATCCCGTATATACAACGAGCAAATAAAGCGACAAATGTCGAAGGTATATGGTTAACGAAAAATGAAGCAGCATTTTCGCATTGTGAGTTTTCTAATGGGTGAAAAATAGACATTGCGTGGCGTTTCGTCCGGGGGTGATGAATGTTTAAAAGCCGGGCTTTTTTAACCGCGTCCCTTGTCCGTCGACACCTTTCCCCGATGACTCGGAGGAAATCGCGATCGTCATTCGCCGATCATCAGTTTAACTACGCGTCAAAGGAGGGACCAGCGTGTCATGGCACATGTCGCGTCTTAACTTAATCGATCCCTTAAACGCTTACACGGGGGCAATCCTTTTTTTCCGATCTTCCGTGGCGCCGAGGGCAAAAAATTTCAAAGCACCTCAAAATTGACACCTTGTAACACTCAAAGATTTCAAAATTTGGGTGAGTCTCGGAATGTTTGAATTCTGGTCTTCCAGAATTCGGAATTTCGTGGATCCGAATTTGTTGAATTATACTGGGTTTTTTTATTTTTAAATAACATCATTTCAATTCTCAAACTCAAATTCCCAACCAATTATAATTAAAAATTTTATTAATTATATTAACTATAATTTTAAATTTTTATGTATCCTTACATTTTACAGTATTACCGATTTTTCGAAAGTTTTAAGACTCATTCTCAAATTTGGTGACATTAAAATTCTTTGGATTGAAATATTTTCGATTTTGCATTTCCTCATTTCGAAATTCACGATTTTTCAAATTTCCTAAACATTTTAGGTTTAGGAAATTTTTAAATTTTTTAGGTTTCAAGTCGTTAAGGGAGGAGAAGTTTAAAAACTTGCTTATCAATGGAATGATGATCTAATCCTGGAAAATTAAACTACGCGATCGAATGTTTTTTTTTTTTTTAACGGCTTGAATCGAATGGGACGACGATTGTTCTGGGCGACAATTGAGACGTTTCCGAGCGCGCGACGTGTAATTAAACGCGGAATCGGCGGAGTCGCGTGGCCCCTCGCCGGGATCCCCCGTGATGCCGGCAATTACCGGAGGCTTAGTGCGACGACGGGCCCGTTGACAGGGACATCCTGGACCCCTCCCACCTCCCGCTGCCATGAATACCTACCTATATGCTCCTCCAAATCGGACACGTGTCTTCGTGCATGCACCCGACTTATTCATACGCACTCTCGGCATTAGCATTCCCCGCACGATCGAATCTGCCTCGACTTTTTTCGCGTTTTATTGATTTTCCGGAAACGCCGATTTTTACTAGTGACTGTAGTTTTTGTAAGAACAGGCGAGTTTTTTATAGTATCAGTGAATTATTTATGGAAATTCGTTCTTTAATAAGGTCGATTTTATAAAAGTTATATAAAAGTTTCGATTTGTATAAAGTCGTTTTATAAAAACTTTTTTAAGAAATTTTTTTATAAAATCTGTCAAAATTTTTATACAATTCATCTGTTCTTTTACAAAAACAATTGAAAGCCTCCAAATTTTCTTATGAAACCTTTATTTTCATAAAAATTTCGCGATTTGCATAAAAAGTTTCATATTTTTATAAAAAAACTTTTCCTTCCCTAGTGATTTTAGTTTTCATGAAAGCAGGCAACATTTTTATAAAATCAGTGAATTATTTATAAAAATTCGTTTTTTTATAAAGTCGATTTTATGAAAGTTTTATAAAATTTTCGATTTTTATGTGGTGGTTTTCTAAAAACCTTTCCACGCATCTTCTAATGTTATACTACTTGCTGAATTTCGTTCTGAACATCCAGCCTGTGTAACCAGGCTCGACTTTTTCCACAAAGACGCAACGAGAGTCATTCGAT
>JAPYZK010009538.1:0-10899 GCA_030522785.1 Platygaster equestris | reverse complement strand
AAATTGATGTATTTTATTTGAATTTCAAATACATTTAGAAAACTGACTCGAAAAAATCAATTAAAAAAAACAAAATTCGGAGAATCAACGAAATTGGACGATAAAATTATTTCAGTATACAATTGAATTGATGCCATTCCATTCAAATTTATAATCGAATAATAATCCAAATTTTGAGATAAAATTGTATCAAATTAATCGAATTCAATCGGATTCTAATCAATAGTATACATCGAAATATATGAAAATTACATTAATTTCATTAAATTTTCACATAAATAAATGTATTTCATTTGAATTTCGAATCAATCACGAAAATAAATTTGAAAAAACTTATAAGAAAAAGAAAATCTGCGAAATCAATAAAATCGATTCAAAAAATCAATCCAATAAAAAAAATCGATTTCATTTTCATCAATCTTCTGATTTAATAAATTCGAATTTCTTAATGAAATAGTATAAATTGAATTCAAATTCAATCGATAAAATTATATCGAATTTCCAATAAAAAAAAATATATATTTTATTCAAATTTTGGATTGACTTAGAAAATTAATTCGAAAAAATCGATTCTAAAAAAAAAAATTCAGGAAATGATCAAAACTAATTCAATAGATGAATAATAATAATCAAAATGAATCAATATTTCAATAACTTCATCGAATTCTCAATCAAATTAATACGTTTTAATTGAATTTTTAATCAGTCCAAGAAATTAGATTTAAAAAAATTGATTAAAAAAAATGAAATCCTGCAATTCAAAAAAATTATGACATAAGTTCAATAAAAAAAAAAAAAAAGCCCTGGAAATTCGACGATGAAAAGAATTCCCTCAAATAGGAACAAAAATTTCCCACAGCCCAAAATCATCCCGATTCCTAACGAGAAGTCACTAAGCAGCTGATAAAAACGCAATGGGAAATTTCAATCGAAATTCAATAATTCTCCTAACGTCAAATTTCTCGAATTAATCGATAGTTCCCACCCACCCCTCCCCCCCCCCCCCCCCCCCCTGGGCGTCCTCAGCCACATAAATTTAAAATTTCCCGCGCGACTCGTATCGATCGCTGAACCTGCTCAACATGCCTCAACACCAGCAACACCTTCGAGAAAGCCATGTGCTACATCCATTGGAACGCGTTCAAAGCCCCTTCGTCAGTTTTTTTTTCCCATTACCGAGTTTACATCATCCCATTTCATACTCGAGCGAGACTCGCGGTTCAAGTGCGACTATTTCCCCGCGAAAGCAAGTGTTCGCGTAACGTCCGTCAAGCGAGTGCAACGAATCGTCAATTACGCGAAGCGTCGAGAAGGTTTCCGCGTGTGCGTGAAGAGGAAGCACGAGACGGCGGGAGATTCGAATTTACGGCGTTAAGCCTAGATCACGCGCGCAGATTCTCCCGTTATCGCGATGGTCCTTATCACTCCGCGTTGAGATAAACCGAGCTAATGAACGCGGCTGTTGAATAAAATTACGGATTCGTGCGTCTGGGATGGCTCATACCTTCAGGAATTTGCTGATGAGGAACGTTGGGAGGAAGCCTAAGGCTTCCGAGGTGAAAAATTTTATTTTATATAATTCGAGGGGCGATTCACTCTCCGATGAATGGGAGTCATGGGAGTCGACTCCCATATGACTCCCAATTTGGGAGTCATGATTCTCTATTTGGGAGTCACGACTTCCAAGTTGAGAGTCATCATTCCCAGCGATGTCAAACTTTAAACATGTCAAAACTTAATTACCTGTGATCTTTGACATTCTCAAAAACTTTAAAGGTCTTGGACATTTTCGAAAACTTCGAAATTCCAGCATTTTTGAAACTCACCAAATTTCCGAAACTTTTCAAACTTCAGTACTTTATTATTCCTCAAAACTTCATAATTTTATATAATTCCGAAATTTTGAAAATTCCAAAACTTTACAACTTTGAAACTTCAAAAACTTGAAATGTCAGCGATTTTGAAATTTCTTTGCTTTAACACTTCAAAACATTTGAAAGTATGCGGAATTCCCAGAACTTCAAAAATGTCGAAACTTGATAATTTTTAATTTTTAAACTTCTTAAAAACTTCCAAGTTCTTGGAAATTATGGGAGTCAATAGGAGTCACGGGAATCATGACTCCCAGTTTGATTCCCAAGTTGACTCCCAGAGTGAATCGCCCCTCGATATAATTTAATTTTTTTTTCAGTTTTGAACTGTTTAATTCATGAGACAGAAAAATTTTTTAAACTCCCGAAAATCATTCCATTTTTTGCCGACTTTCCCATGCCTGAATTAAGTGCAACTTCCAAAAAGTATCCTATATAAACGAAAGTATCAATTTCAACCCGAGTCAAATTCAAACAGAGTTTCAGAAGTGAATACGGATGTTTGTGGATCCCGCGAAATGAACACTCCGAATGTTGTCTCAATACCCGAGAGCGTAAAAGTTTTTGCCTGCGGGGAAACGAGATTCTGAAACCCGAGCGAAATAACATGATAACATCCTGAATCGACTTTTCCGTCGCTGTATTGCATATGAATTTCGAAACTTCCGATTTCGAGTTCCGATAAAAAGTTCTCGCCATGAAATTTTACGATGATACTTTTGGTGAACCGAATACAAATATGGAACATTTGCGAAGATAATTTTTTACGGTTTATGAATGAAAATTTTCCTTTGTCGGCTCCAAGTCATTGATTTCAGAACGCGGAGTGAATATTGTTTTCAATTTGATTCATACATTATTGATATATGCACTATCCGATTCAATATATGTATACATAATTTGATTTATACATATACTATAATAAAGGGCTTCGCCCCCTGCCAACCCCCATTCAGATTTTCGTGTATTTTCGACTCACCAATTAATTTCGTCTAATGTGCAAACGTTACTTCAGTGCGTAATGTATAGGAATTATTGAGAGTCAATGGAAACTAACGGGAAGTCATTGAAAATTGATGGAAATTATTGGGAACTGATGAAAATCAATGGAATCGGATGATAATTGGTGGAAATTGATAGGAATGAATGAGTCAATGGGGACTCGATGGGAATGGGAGTAAATTGGTAATAATTTATGGGAATTGATGGGAACTGATGGAAATCGAAGGGAATAAATAGGAATGAAATTGATGGGAGTGAATGGGAATTGATAGGAGTTGATGGGAATTGATAAAAATTGATAATAATTGATTGGAATCGATGAGGAGCGATGGGGATTGATAAATAATAATTTATGGGAATCGATAGGAACTGATGGGAATCGAAGGAAATTAATAGGAATGAACAGAAATTGATAGGAGTCAATGGTAATTGATAGGCATTCATGGCAATCGATAAAAATTGATGAAAATCGATAGGGAGTAATAAGAATCCATAATAATTAATGGGAATCGATGGAGAATAGATAGTAATCGGTAGAAATTAATAGATATTGATAAGAATCGACAGGAATTGAGAGAAGTTGATGGGAAAGGATAGGAATTAATAGGAATAGATGGAAGTCAACGGGAATTGATGGGAATGAATGGGAATTGATAGGAATTGATAGGAATCGATACAGGAATTCACATAAATCAATGGGAAATAATGAAAATCGATGGGAAGTGGTAGGAATTGACGGGAATTGATGGAAATGAAACGGAATCGATAAAAATTGATAGGAATTGACGAGAATCGATGAGATTTGCATTAACGGGAAATGATGGAAAACTTACTGACAGGGCGGCAGGGGGGGAGGGGGGGATTTTTTCCAAGTATAGGGAAATTTCGTATACAAAAAATCCATTGTCAATCTATTGATTCAGGGCTTTTGCACTATTCGGATTTTTTTTTTCAATAATTTCGAAGTTACGTTTTCCGAACCATTTTCTTCGATTTTCTCATTGGAAATCTAATTTTTTTTGCAAATGTGGATGTTTCATTTAGTTTTTGAAGACAAAAGAAACAAAAAATGGTACTTTTTTTATACTTTGCAGGTTCTCACATGTTATTTATCGCAAACGAATGAGCCTTCAATGACTTCGTATTTTGTCAAGTATGCTGACATAGAGAATGATCAAAAAGGAATGTCACATTTCAACTGGACTGTTGGTACAAGCAACTACCATATTTTGAGGATTGGTTGCTTCCCATACATCAAGTAAATATAATTATGATTACGAATAAAACATTCATAAGTGTTTTTGCTGTGAATACATGATATTTTAATATGCAAGACGTCAAATTCAAGACATTTCTAAAAAATTCACGTCATCTTTAAAAGTGTGAAGAATCAAACAATTCAAGAATGAAAAATAACACTTATTAATCTCTCGATTTAAAAGTTGCCCGAATTTTGAGATTTTAACATTATTGGATTTTGGAATCCTTGGAATCATTGGATTTTGGAATCTCAACTTCATTTAAATTTTCGGTAAATGTCCAGTTAAGCTACTTTTCTGAAAAATGTTGGAAAATTTTTTTTGAAGGTGTCGAAATATTGGATTTTTTATGTAGATTACGAAATTTTCATGATATTTTACTTTTGATGATTTACTAAAGAACGTCACCTAACCTTTTACGAAGTTGGGTGCGTGATAAATATTTTGAATATTTAATCGCGAAAGCAAGAACAACATGACCTTATTTTTCACTCACTTTTTTATATTTATTATTAACAAAAAACACCATTATTTCGCAATGAGCCGTTTATTCATGACCGCACATAGCTTTGTTTATAACATAAAAAAAAATTTTTTTTTTTATTGAAAGCGTCGACGGTTCCGTAATCTACGTGCAAACTCCGATATTTTGACACTGAAAAAATTTTGTTGTACAATTTTCGGAAAAGTAGCTTAACTAGACATTTACCGAATTTTCAAACTTCAATTTCCAAGTTGAATTCGTATAAATGTAACAAACTCAATTTGTCGAAATTTCAAAATTCGATTGTGGGATAGAATAAACTTCTTCAACTTTCAAAACTTGACATTTCGAAGTTACACAATTCTAACGTCTCAAATTATATCACTTTGGATCTAAATTTGAGTTAAATTCTCGAGTTCGACTCTACCCGTCCTAAATCTGTAGATCTCTAAATTCAGAATATTTTATTTTAAATTTCGAATTCGTTAAATTTGCAAATTTTGACAATTCGAAATTATATCACTTCGAACTCAAATTTGACTCAAATTCTCAACTTTTACTCCAAATCTCGTAAATGCGTAAATCTCTGAATTCAGAATAATCCAACTGAAATGTTCTATTCCTTTAACTTGAAAATTTGGAAAATTCAACATCCTAAAATAATGGAGTCAAAATTTATTCTTAAAATGCTATAATTCTGAACCCCCCCCCTTTCCCATAAAATGGCTCCTGCCTGCACTTCTAGATAAAACAATTCGATTAAAGAAATTTCTTCATTCAATTTCGAGTATTTGAAACAACTTTGTCATAGTTGTCGGAAGTTGAGTCCAAAAAGCGCTTGTTTTCAAGACACTCAAGAAATCGCGATACACGCAAATTCCAAATTCCACGTGATTTTATTATCATCAGGTATCACTGCTCCAAGAGAGCCAAGCAGGACCTCACCACCGAGGACAAATTTTTCAAGGCGATCAAGATCATGAACCTTGGTACTTCTGCTTTTGGCCTGATAAAAAAACAATTGCATTCGCGCCATTCCGACATTTTTTATCGCCGCTTTCACTACAAAAACCACGTGTGACTTTGAAGGAATTATGAGCGCCGAGAACACGAATGCAGGAGTTTTTATTCGAACTAAAAATCGAAATACACGACTATTCAACGATTATTCCATACAAAACTCAATTTTTTCATAAAAATCTCAGCTAACAAACTAAATGTTCATGAATGAAAAATTAAACATTTTCTACGTAGATTCCTTTCGCATGGATCTTTCGTGAGAAAAAGGTGTCCATTAAATTTCAAGCCGCGGAGAAATTCAAAACCGGAAAACGCTCAACAGAATCAGCCCCGAGTTAATGTGGCAATATTTTCTAATAGGAATCCCAGCCCTGATGTACGGATTAGCGGCCATTTTCTTTATACGACACCGGGAAATTGTGAAGACATCCCAGGGCGACGTTAACATTTACTTCTTAATGCCGGAGGATAAAAATTTGCGGTACTAGCACCTACCGTGCTCAAACAAGAAATTATTTCCTTGTAAAGAAAAAGAAACAATAAAAATCATTCGAAATACGATATAAATGGGTTTTTTATCTGTCTCGAGACATGGACGTCGTTAGAGGTTAGGAACGAGCAAGATGAAGACATTTGGGCGCCGCGGGTTGTCATTTGTCGAGTCGGGATTTTGTATTTTATTAGATGGAATGACGATTTCTCGAATCCTAATGATCTGACGATTTCGGATTTGTCATTTATTGATGATGGATTCAACAACTTCGAATGATTTGCCGATGAATGAGCTTTTTATAAGGTCAACCTTACAAGAATTGTGAATCTTATGAGACTTATGTAAAGTCAAATCCATGGAGGAATGACTTCTACGATCTTATGGGGTTTTGTGAATTCTCATGGGAATCGGAATTTTTGGGGGCATTCATGATTTCACTTCTATCGTTTGTCACATGAGACGCAAAAGTTTTTGTATTTGTATTGAAGGCTTATTTTCTTTGGAAAGAGTAGACGAATCGATAGAAAAAATTAAATTGGGACTCACGATACTTTCCTGGACGCTACGGATCAATTTAGCAGGGGCTATACCCTGGTTTTGTGACATTTCGAGTTTGGAAATTCACAGACGTGGAAGAATGGGCAAAAATAACGTAATCACTTGAAAGTTTCATTCGACGAACTTAGAAAATAATATAAACAGACAAAAATGCATGAAATCAAGTAATGCTCGAAAATGCAGTAATTATTATGGAGTTTCATCATTCGACGTCGAGCAATTTGTACGCCAATCGACACAGGATCTCATTTTTCAATCGCAAGCTGGCTGTCGATTTTGATGATTGAATGATTATTCCCTTCGGAAAGAGTAGACGAATCGATAGAGAAAATAAAAACCGGGACTCACGATATTTTCCTGGTCGCCACAAATCAATTTAGCAGGGGCTATACCCTGGTTTTGTGACTATACCCTGGTTTTCGAGTTTGGAAATTCACAGACGTAGAAAAATGAGCAAAATTAACGAAATCTCTTGAAAATTTTACTTAACGAACTTATGAAATAATATAAACAGAAAAAATGCATGGAATCGAGTAATTCTCGAAAATGCAGTAATTATTACGGAGTTTTATCATTCGACGTCGAGCAATTTGTACGCCAATTGACACAGGATCTCACGTTTTAATCGCAAGGTAACTGTCGATTTCGATGATTGAACGCTTATTCTCTTCGGAAAGAGTAGACAAATCGATAGAAAAATAAAAAAAGGGGACCCACCATACTTCCCTGAACGCTACATCAGCCGCTGTACGCTTTTTTTTTCGAAATTTCGAGTTTAGAAATTCACAGACTTGTAAGAATGGACGGAAGTATCGAAATCACTTCAATATTACACTCGACGAATTCGAAGTATGCAGAAAACTTTTATACTTTTGATCTGATTGCGTGAAGTACAATGTCTGTAGATCAGGTTTCGCTCTTATTTTATAAATCCTATTATGCGAAGAACCTGTCGGCGACAGTAGACCTTTAGCGCTGCATCGAAAATTAGATAATGTTACGCAATTTGCCGCCGAGTTGCGAGTAAAAATACGTACGAGTGCAACGAGCGTTATTTACATATCGGCACAGTCGAGCAAAACCGTTGCTTTGCGCGATACGCGCCCTGATACAGCCCCTGGTTTCGCCGTGATTGACACTGCGTATCAACGTTTCCTCCGAAAAATGCCTCATTACGATAAGACTTAACAAGCGAATTAACGAGTTGTGTAAATTCGATCAGTAGATTGCTCGGATGGTTTCGAAAGTGAGGGGATTATTGTGAAGGTTCATATTGAAATTAATTACAGGTCTACATTTCAAAGTTGCGTTTGAAGTGATGGACAACAGTTTAAAATTTGAGTCTCTTTGAATTGTGAAGTTGTGATAAGAAGTTCATTTCACGTTCCTTTAATAAATTTAGACTCGAGAAGTATGAGTTTCAAGTATTAAGTTGAAGTTTAAAGTTGGAGTTTTGGCGAAATTTTCAAGTTTCTAGATCAAGTTTAAAGTTTTCTGTCAAAATTTCTCTTATGTTAACAATAGAACATTTTCAGTTTGAAGTTTGAAGTTTGAAGTTTGAAGTTCAAATTTCTTTTCGAGTTCACATTTTGATGTTTACAGCTCAACTATCCGAGTTGAAGTTCAAACTTTGAGGTTTTTCTAAGTTTGAATCCTCGAAGTTAATATTTGGAAATTAGAAGTTTGAAGTTAATAATAAGAAGTTACTGTTTTTTACGAGTTCAAATTTCAAAGTCATGTGTTTGAAGTCTGGAGTTCCTGATTGAAGTTTGGAGTTGCACTTTCTGGAAAGTTTGAAGTTGGAGTGAGAAGTTTCTTTCAAATTTACATTAGAAACTTATAAGTTCGAAGTTTCAAGTTGAAGCTTACATTTGTATTTAAAGTTGAAGTTTACAGGTCTTCAAAGTTTAAAATTCGATTTCGAAGTTTCTCCCAAATATTTTATTCGAAAATAATGAGTCTAAAGTTTCGAGTCCTAAGTAGAAGTTACCATTTTGAGTTAAGGTTACTCATGAAAAGTTTCGGAAGCTAAAGTTTGAAGTTGAAGGTTATTCAAGATTTCGAAGTTTCAAGCTGAAGTTTGAAGTTTTTTGTTGAAATTTCTCTTATGGTTTCATTTGGAAGTTCAGAGTCCAAATTTTGGAGTTTGAAGTTAAAATTTCTCTCAAGTCCGATCCAGATTGGAGTGATGTAAACTCAAAGTTTCTTTGAAGTCTGAATTTGAAATCAGAAGTTTTCCTGTAAGCTGACATTAACAAATTAAAGTTCGAAGTTAATAATAAGAAGTTGCTGTTTCTTACCAGTTCAAATTTCAACGTCATATCTTTGAAGTTTAAAGTTTCTAATTGGAGTTTGAAGTTACACTTTCTCCAAAGTTTGAAGTTAGAGTGAGAAGTTTCTTTCAAATGTACATTAGGAAGTTATGAGTTCGAAGTTTCAAATTGAAGTTTACAGTTGTAGTTAAAGTTGAAGTTTACAGGTCCTTAAAGTTCCAAATTCGATTCCGAAGTTTATCCCGAATATTTTATTTAAAAATAATGAGTTTAAAGTTTCGAGTCTCGAGTAAAAATGACCATTTCGAGTTAAGGTTACTCATGCAAAGTTTCGAAAGCTGAAGTTTCAAGTCGAAGTTTTTGCAAGATTTTGAAGTTTCAAATTGAAGTATAAAGTTTTCTGTTGAAGTTTCTCTTATGGTTCCATTTGGAAGTTCAAAGTTTGAATTTTTGAGTTTGGAGTTAAAATTTCTTTCGAGTTAGATCCAGATTAAAGTGATGTAAACCTGAAGTTTCTTCGAATTTTGAATTTTAAATTAGAAGTTTCCCTCGAGGTTGGCATTAAAAAATTATAAGTTCGAAGTTAATAATCAGAAGTCGACATTTTTTACGAGCTTACATTTCGAAGTCATGAGTTTGAAATTCTAAGTTTCCAGCTGAAGTTCAAAGTTGGAGTTTCTTCGAAATTTGAAGATGTAGTCACAAGTTTCTTTCAAATTTACAGTTGAAAGTGATGAATTCGAAGTTCAAAGTTCGAATTCAAAGTTTCTTTCGATTCTTCCATTCGAATGTGACGAGTTCAAAGTTTCAAGTTAAAGTTGCAGTTTTTAGTCAACGTTACTTATGCAAAGTTTCAAAATCTAACATTCCCAGTCACCTCGAAATTCGCGTGTTGAAGTTTTAAAGATGAAAAGTCAATGTTAAAAGTTCAAAATCAAAGCTCACGTTTGAACTTCGAAAGTCATGTTTCAAGTTTCAAATGTTGACATCGGAAGCTTCTTTCAATATCAAATCTCAAACTGACAAGTTCGAACTGGAAGTTCCAAATCGAAGCTTAAAGTTCAAAAATTCGAATTTTACATATGAAGTTATCCATAACATGAACTTCAGAAAGTTTGAAAAAGTTCAAAAATACTAACTCTACCTAACTTTTCTCCATATAGACCAAAAAAAATAGGATATTTTATACAATTTAAAAAATAATACATCACACCAGGAAAAGTAGGTCGAAAATAGGACACTACGTCTGGTCACCCTACCCAGTGATAGATCGCAAATCCATGCTTAACAAATTCATCGAGAACCCACTCGAAAAGCATCGGTAAGGGGTGAAAAATCGGTCGGAATTAGCGTTGGTAACGAGCGCAATTATAAGCCGAGTCACACTTGTTACGCTCCCGGGGCGGACATTCATTCGACTCTGTAAAGCTGTCCGACACCTACGCGAAGTAATCAACTCCCGGGTTGCTCCGCGATTCCTAAGTCAACAAATGCAAAGCCTGCACATTATACTAACGGACGGCGACTTTGCGTGTCGAACTTGTTTTACCACTCGATTTCTTCGTGTCCCCGCTGTCGCATTAACCGGCTTTTTTTCCACCGCCGCGAATCGGGATCGCGCCTTTTTTATCCCCTTGGAACGAGAAAACGAGGGGAGCTTTTTCACGTCGGGTTATTCATTCATGGAATTAATGTGGTGCTTGAGGTGAAAGTAGATTCCGTTCCATCGAGGGATATTCAAGAATTTAAAGTTTTGTCTTGAAGAAACAAATCATTTTATTCAACGCCCGCGAGAAATATGTAATTTCGTGGCCCTGCTGAAGTGGTCAAAATAATGAATTACCTGACTGTTGACGTATGGCATGAAAGTAATGAACTCGTTCGCCCACTAGTGGGCGAATAAGCTGTTCACCCACGCTCATCTTAACGACCTATAGCT
>JAPYZK010009537.1:0-14578 GCA_030522785.1 Platygaster equestris | reverse complement strand
TTTTCTAAAAAACTTTGACACTCGTCAAAATCAGTATTGATTTACTATTTTTTTCGAAATATACTTTTTTGCGATGTGCTAGATTTATCAAATTTTGCAGAATTTCGGATGGGGCTCCAGCCCCCCCCCCCCCCCCAGCCCCCTCCCTGACTCTATACATACTTGCTGAACAATCTTCAACTTCAGAGCAAATCTATAAAAAAAGGATTCACCTTTTAACTTAACTACTGAACCCTAGAATTCTAAGGTGTAACCTTAAAAGTTGAGGATCATCCCTCAACTCGAGATGAGTACATAGAATAAGTCGAGAATCAACCCTAAAATCGAAGATATGACCATGAAAATATGGTTAAACCCATAACTTGGAGGTAAACCACTGAAAAGGTCGAGCATTCACTTTCCAATCAAAGGTACAACCATAAAAAGTGGTCAAACTCTAAGCTTGAAGGTAAGACACTAAACAGGTCAAGGGTTGACTTTGATGGAGGAACTTAACCATGGAAATTAGATTCACCATCAACTTGAGAGTGAAACACTGAATATTTAAGGTTAACTCTTTTCCTAAGGTTAAAACACTGAACAGGTGAAGGTTTCATGATCAGCATGAGAATAGCCATGAAAGTTTGGAGTTTCACCTTCAACTTGAAGGTCAAATTTCGAATATTGCGAGTTCACCTTTATTATGAATGATGAACCCTGAACAAGAAAAACACTGGACAACATGAGGTGTTATATCCTCAACTTGAGGGCGAAGAAACAATTCAAAATTGAAGATGCACCTTTAAGTAAAGAATTGAACCTTGAAAATTGAAGGTCAAGCCTCAAATCTAAGGTTTCACCCAGAAAATTGAGTAATAACCCTCAACTGGAACACTGAACAGGTTGATAATTCACCTTTAAATCGAAAGTATACCATAAGGAGTTGGAAAAACCCTGAACTTGAAGGTAACACACTGAACAGATCGAAGGTTGACTATCAATGTAAAATATAATTTGATCATTAAAATTTAATGATTTATCACTAACTTGAATGTAAGACCATAAGAATGTATGGCTAACATAGAATTTAACCTTTAGTTTGAAGGT
The DNA here is from genome assembly GCA_030522785.1 of Platygaster equestris. Lineage (NCBI taxonomy): Eukaryota > Metazoa > Arthropoda > Insecta > Hymenoptera > Platygastridae > Platygaster > Platygaster equestris. The sequence goes on along the minus strand of JAPYZK010009537.1, from coordinate 13,492 downwards.
CGAATTATTAAAAATTGTAAGTTCATACCCAACTCAATAATAAAGCCAAAGAAAATTAAGGATCTACCTTCAAGTTAAGGACTGAACCCTGAAAGTTGAGGAATAATCCTTAAATCAAGGGTGCAATCCTCAAAATTAAGGATTCACACTCAACTCGTAAGTAAAACACTAAACAAGTCAATAACTCGCCCTCAAATCAAAGGAGAAACCATAAAAATTTGAATAAACCTCAAACCTCCACGAAAACACAGAACAGGTCCAGGATCAACTATTAACTTGGAAGTTAAAATATATAACTAAAAGTTGACGATTAATGACATAATAAATCATTGTCACTCACAATTTTTCGGAAACTCTCCCGTAATACGAAGTGGTGGATATAGGATTCAATCCTAGGGGGGGGGCTTTTTTTATACAACTAAAATTTTGAAAAAGCGAATAACGATCATTCATAAGTATAATATGAGTAAGACTTCATTGACAGATTTAGACTCACTTTACAATTCAGAGTTAGAGAGTTTTTTTTAAGTAAAACTTAAAATTTCGTAATTTGGCTTCAATTATTTGATTGATTTATTTCAATCTTGTACAAGAATTACGAAATTTTCAAAATTATAATTCCAAAAAACATGTATTTTTGGGATTTTTAAAGTTTTAGACATTTTCAAAGTTTAATAATTTTGCAGTTTTGGAGTTTAGAAGTCTGAAAATATGGAACAATATTTTGGGATTGAAAAGCTTTATTGGAATGTTTTGAGTTTACCATGAACAAGGGTAATTCTGAAAACAGAACTTCTCATTTTTCGAAGTGTAAAATTTTTTTTCTATTTATTATCTTGGTTTGGTTTTTGTTTTTTGTGTTTGTTTTGGGGTTTTGGTTTTGGGGGGGGGGGGGGGGGGCGCCTATAGCCTCTATAGCCCCCCCCCCCTGGATCCGCCACTGAATTAATACGTCACGCGACCAGAATAAAATAAAAAAGTTCCAAAAAGGGTCACGTCTCCTACGGACTTGTGAGCCTCATTTTTCCTTTCAACGTATAAAAAGTCCACCCAAAAACTAACAACAGCCTCAAAACTCTCACTCTTTCCACAGCGTTGGAAAAGCATGTTTCCCTGCAACACAGGGTTTCGAATTCATCGAACATGCTGACAATGCGACACGTTTACGGGTCGAAAAACACGTATTATCGTAGCCATCGATCTCGTTTCGTCCCAAGGGAGCCAAAGGCGAAATTGCGCGACGCCGGTCTTATTGACTAGCCGCTGACACGGGACGCGTTGCGACAGTACATACCCCGAGCCCTTTCTGGTACTCGCTGCCCTTTTGCACCAGTCCCCGGCAAAAAGCAAGCAACGCGCGTCATTCGATTCCTGCATCGCCCTTATATGCCCCACCCTGTACATATGTACAGTTCGAGGGTTGCGGTTCTTCCGATTGCGCAGTCTTTCTCGAATTATTACCGACACCACGTCTTTTCATTGTTCGTTTCCAGTTTATTGAATCCCTTTTCGAAGGGTTATTTACTTCAGAGGGAGTTTCTTGTTTTTTTTTTTTAGGGGATAGAACCCATTTTCCCTCCCCCCTCCGAAAAAAGCCAATTTGCACCCAAATTGGCCGGCAACATTTCATCAAACCCTCGCAATTTACATTCTAAGCCCTTCTCGGGCGTTTGACGGAAGAAAGTGAAAGCCCGAAACCGCGAGAAAAAAGCGAAACCCGTAATCATCGCGCGGCGAAATAAGCGCTGTCACTGGCGCGAAACAAACTGAACTAATTACGATAACGACACGCGGCTTGATTATTCGAATTAAGGATTAACTTGTTAAGCCCGATAATAACCGTCTGATCACGTCGGCCGCGGACGACCTCAACGCGCGTTTCGACGTTTTCTTATTACACTTAATTACAGGCTCTACGCTATTCTCCGCTCCGCGTTTTATTCGGGCAGATGCTACGCTTTTGACGCGCCGATGTCTCATTAAACAGCACCGCGTTATCGCGAATTTGTCCCGAATGCTCCACTTGTTTTTTTTTTTTGTTTTTTTTTTTTTTTTTGTGTGGGTGGTGTTGTTTGGGGGGGGGGGGGGGGTGGGGGTGCCTCGGAGAAATTCGAGGTGGAGTCAAGGTGAGCTCTTTGAATTTGGAACAGTGAGTTTTTTACTGATCCTCGTAGTATCAGTAAAATTCACGAAAATATAAAAATGAAAGTTGAGGATTTCTTGGGATTAAAAAATATTCAATTCCTCACAATTTTAATGATGAATATAAAATTTAACGAGTCAAAAAATCGTTTTCAATATTGTGGTTCAAAATGTGAGAAAATGGAAATTTCGATACTTAAAAATGTAATTATGAAGTCTCGAAATTCAGGATTTTCGACTAATAAAAATATAACAATCGAAAGTTTCTTATCTTCATCTTCAAAAAATGCGGAAATTGAAAATTTACAATATAAAAACCAGGAAATAAAATAATCAATCTCGATTCCAAATTCGGCTAGTGGAACTGCGTTGAGAAAAAAAAAATTACGCATCAAATTTTTGATGGCAAAATACGAACGAGAAGACGAAAAAATTCAATCCTTGAAGAAAGACGTTACTGTCATTAGGATTTAATGCCCGAAGCCACGAATTCCTTCCCAGTTTTTGCCTTTTTTTGTACAGCCCTGCACTTCATTAAATAAGTCCATTTTTCATTTTTAATACGTCTACCCCGAGTCACCAGATAATTTGAGGAGGAATTTCTTCCTTTTCTTCCACATCCTCTGGCGTTTCTTCAAGTAGGTGCACTCTGCTGCCAAATTACGGTCATTCACATTGATACAGACAATATCCTTCCCACGATAGCAATTCAACATTGATTTATCCCCATTTGTCTTCAAAGAAAATAACTGTACTGGAATTCCATTCGAGCAGAATGTGTACAAATCCTATTTCTTCGAATTCAAGTTCGCATTCGAGTTCGCAAATTCACGTACAGTCATTTTTTCATCTCCTCTAGAAGAACTTCAATTTTTTTTAAAAGTCAAACGCATGTAAAAATCCCCATAGCCTTCCCAAGCCGACCCCACAAAAATGCATACAACTTCTCTAACCCACCCAAAATTCCTTCAAAATCCTTCCAAATCCCCCCCAATCCGCAATAAAAATCGCTCCCAATGTCCGCAACTTTCTTCCATTCCGCAAAATCCCGTTCCAGCCGGGGAACAAAAGCCAGAAAAGGAAAGGCCGGGGCGTTAAACGCGGGGCATAATTTACGGGCCTCGCGCGCGCACTTTTATATTGTTTTCCGGGCGCTCTCTTCCCGAGTGAGACGTAACAACCGAAGAGATGGAGGGCTCACACCTAACAAGACGCAAAAATAAATTGAGAGACGCGGGATTAATGAAATGCCCGGAGGCGTCGGCGAGCGAAAGAGAAGGCCAGCTCGGAACGTGAGTAAAAAGTAACTGCGGGATATAAAGGCGGAGAAGCCGCGGCCGAGGAGCGAGGACGAACGAAAAAAAAAAAAACAAAAAATGGCAAAAAGGGGACAAAAAATATGAAGGAACGGGGGGAAAATTGTGACAGGAGAAAAAGAGCGAAACGAAAATGAGAGCCGTGAAGACCGAGGGAAACGTCAGTGCACGGGAATGCTGATTGGCCTAATTTACTTACATTTAATTACTGCTCTGTAATCGAGAGTCTCATCCCCCTCCCCCCTTTATACACGTGAAACTTGTTCCGTGATTGGTTGGTTCAATTTCGTTCGCATCCAAAAACTGACGAGCTTTGATTTTATCGAGTCAAAAAATCGATTTCTCGAATTATTCAACTGCAACGCTCGAATCTGTCGAATTTAATGACGTTCGACTAATTTTTCAATTCCGCAGTCGACGCGCGAAAAATCACGGATACGAAGGACGGAGCGTGATTTCCACTCGTTAAAAAATAATCAGGGAATTAAATCGAGGCGCCTAAGCGTGTAAACAACCCCCCGCTGTAGGGGGGGTCCGCCGAGGGAGGCGCACCCCCGGTAATAGATGGCACCCCTGGGTACCGCAAATGAACCACGAAATGCTGCCGGTGCTCTCTGGACCTGCAACCTGTCGTTGCTCGACTCGCGATGGACCATCTGTCCATTCACGCACACCAACCCCGCGTTATCAGCCTTATCAGCGATCCCGAGATAAGCACTGCGTGACACACGCTATTTATGAGCGAAGCTGCGGTATCAAGTTCTAAAGACTTGTTACGGATTTTCTTTTGGGGTAAACTGCATTGTGGGTGATTTCTGAGACCTTGACTCAACTCGAAATTACGTATTTACTCCTCCTTGATTGGGTCAAGTCAGTTTGGGACACTTATGATTGTACTATCAAGTTGTACTGTGACGAGCAGACAATGATGAGCCTAACTGGATTAAATTAGACTAAGGGGTGTATAGGGGTTATTTCTGAGATTTTTAATCAACTTCAGAAGATCCAAAGATCACTCGGAAATTCTTTTGATCTATCAGAATCGCCTTAAGATTGTCCAAGATTAATTCAGAATACTTCAAATCTATTAAGATCGCCTTAAGGACGTTTGAGATCGTCTTGAAAATACTTTGAATCCATCAAGATTGCCTTAAGATCGTTCAAGAGGGTCTTGAAAATACTTCTTTTTCATTAAGATCGCCTTAAAATCGTCTTAGAAATACTCAAGATTAATCAAGATCGCCTCAAGATCGTCCAAGAACGATAAGTGATTGCAAAATCAAGTTGTACTATGATATCTCAGACAATAATGAGCTTGACAACAGCTTGACAACATCTTTGGACTAAGGGGTGTATTGAGGTTATTTCTGAGACCTTGACTCCACTCGAAACTACATATCCACTCTTCCCTGATCAAGTCAAGTCAATTGTGTAACGAAAATCGATGATAATATCAATTTGCACTCTGAAAACTGAGACAATGATAAGCTTAACATCATTTTCGAACCAAGGGGTGCATGGGGATGATTTTCGAGACTCGGTCATTTTTCGAGAACATCCTTTTTCACCACACTCAAAATCTCTCCTCGACGTGAAAAAATTTCCCAGTGAACTATCACGAAATCGATCCGAAATTCACGATAACGATATGAAAACGCATCGATGAAACGGTCGTTCGACAGGACATAAGGTGCGGGGCGATCGCATAATGTCCATAATGAATTCGAGACAGTCGTGAAGCGGCCCCCGAGATGAGGCATTATGATTCCATCGCGCCAAATGGCGAGCGCTCTCCAAGAGGGAATAATCGAGCGTAAAATTTGAAAATTTTCATTATACGCCGCGAATCTTCCGGCTCGTTTCACGCTGGCCTCAAGCGCTCACGCGTGTCCCTGCAAAATGCACATTCGCGCAAATGCCGCGATCGGAATTTCACATATTTTTCCGCGCGCGACGTTGCCCATTGGGAGCGATCGGGAACTAACGAACTCGCTTTTTTTGACCCCATCGTTTCGATTTTGAACGCGAATCGCTTCGCACGTTATTTGCCGTTGTTTGTCGTTCAATTACGTATTTTAATGAGAATTTTCGGAATTCTATAACTTATTTTACGTCATCGAGAATTTTCTAGGTTATGAGAAAGTGAAGGAAAATTTTATACGAGCTTCTATTATTGATGAGTATTTTTCGATGTCACATTTACGTGTATTTACATACCAGAATTTCCAATGAACCGAGTAATATTTATTCATTTTCGAGGGTCCTCAAATTTTCGAACAATCCATAAAGTTTCGATCCGTTAATCTTTTTGAAATCCCCGAACAATCGCCCGATGAATAGAAAGCGCGATCGAGGTCTCGAAATGCCCATCCGCGGGCTCGGCGTTTTCCAGCGATTTCGATTTCTCGAAGGCACCTGGCGCCCCATGTGTATCACCCTCGGCCATAAATCAGCCCAGTGGCTCTCGTGATCGCGATCATAAATTGCAAATCAAAACGTGCCAAACGCAACGGCCATAGAGGTCAAATTAAAAGTGACGGTCTCGCGGTATCGAGCCGCGAAAAGCGCCGGAATAATTGTGAGTTACGGTCATCGGCTTTATTTATTTATTCGAGCCGCTTTTATTTATGGCGAGAATGCATCAGGCACCCTCGTTCGGGATATTTATCGGCGTCGATGACGCGAACCACGAAACGCATTTGGAAATCGAATGACTACCCCGCTTTTACATTATTCACGATTCTACGCTCGCGGTCATTATCGGGGGCTGTGATTGGGGCAAAATCATCGGGGAGTTTGGTTATTCGAAATTGTTTGCCATGGATATCGAGAAAGATGCCGACATTTTTCGATAAGTATTACTGATTTTTGATTCGTAGTTTTGTGCTTGAGAAAATATTTTTTTAAAAAGCTCTGAATTTGAGTTATTCCTCAGTTATGAAATTCGTGAGTTTTTGATTTTGAAACTGAAATTTGGGATTGTGAATTCTGTGACTTACGAATTTCGATGTCCAAGGCTTCGATGATTTCTCGAGTTTTGATGATCGAAATTTTGGAATGATAAAATTCAGAAATTTCGGAGTTTGAGAGCTTTCGAAGTTCGATACGAAAATTTGAAGATTCGAATTTTAGGGATATCTTTTCGGGAACTCGAAAATTCAGAATGAAAAATTGAAATTTTGGATATTTTTAGAATCCAGATGAATTTTTTAGGAATATCAATCTGGAAAATTCTTCAATTTTTGAATTACACTTGTTTATTTGAAAATTTCAAAATGCACATCACGAAATTCTTAAAAATTCCAATGAGAAAAATTCTGAAACTTGAATAACAAATAGGAGAATTTTGAAATTTGGGATCGAAAATCAAGACATCGATTAAAAATCGCAAAATTTATAACGTCCGTAACTTGCATTCAAAAACCTTCAAAATAAAAAATTAAAAAAGCTAACCAAATAAACATAAAAATTCAGACTGTCTGATGAAATAATTCGATTTCCAAATCACTTTTGAAATCTGAATTTCCAAGGTATCAAAAAATCTCAAACTTGAAGAGTTCCCGCAAATTTCCAAAGATTCCGGACCAAATTCAAAAACACGAAATAAATCACAAAACTTGCGAACGATTTCAAAAAAAAAAAAAAAAAAAAAAAAAAAAAAAAAAAAAAAAAAAAAAAAAAAAAAAAAAAAAAAAAAAAAAAAAAAAAAAAAAAAAAAAAACAATCAAAATGATTTCCAAAAATGCCCAGAAATTCACGTGATTCTCGTGCAATTTTAAAAAACTGTTTCAAAGTCCCAGAAACTTCCACAACTCCAAAAAAACTACGTCAATTTTTGGAGGTCGATCCCAAAATAAAAATCCCCATATCGATATGTTTCTCCATCGCCACAAAAAACAACATTCCCGAACTTTTCCGATAAAACAGACGAGGTATCCGTGAGTTATTTTCATGACGGGCGTATAACAAGTAGAGGAAGCGAGACAATTACTGGGGTTAGCTAATTTCCAAAGGACTCTCAGGACCGCTAACTTCGTTAATGCATAATCCGGGGTGGCTCCCGAGGGCGGCGTTGGCGTGATATAAAATCAGTAAGCTTTACTAAATTTCGTTTAAACAATCCGGTAAACAATTTTCCGGCTGATGCGCCGCAAAATAACGGCACCCGGGCGGCCCCACTATTTATCCCCCAGGTCGGGCGCGCTTTCGACTTTCGCAACTTTTCGTACTTTTTCCGGATTAACTGGAGCTTCAAATTAGAGTGTTCGGGAATGTAATTAAAAACGTGAAAACATCCAATGAGGTTAATTATCAATGTCACCAGAGAACGTGTGATCGTTCAATTGTGACGGTGAATTTTGAGATAGATGACATTCAATTTTCATTATAAATATAATTTCCCAATTCGTATTTTAGGACGTTTTATTTAGAATAGAGAAAGAAGTTCTAGAATCCATCAAAATTAAGGGTTTTGAGGAAACTGGTTAACCGTCAAAACTGAGAGTCAGAGAGTCAACCCTGAAATTGGAGAGCTAAAGTTGAAAGTGAATTTTCGTAAGGGAAATAAAAAAAAAAATTCCTTGTTCATGAAACAGTGTGAAGTATAAGGAAAAAAAGCGGTACCAGCGCGAAATTTCAAGCGTTCGATTTGGGTCAATAGAGTGATCGCCCGGGGACTTGACACCTTTCCGAAAATCGCCAGAAATCGGAAATCTTTGGCGCGCATAAATAGGTGTCTATATTTATGAGGTCCCATATGCCGGCAGTGCCACCGAAAGCGACCCATCTGGTTTTAGTGGCGATTTTAATGTCCCGCCGGATATCGCCTATAATTTGGGGTTATATATTACCCGATAATTCGCTGCGTTTTGGCGTAAGATGCAATTACGAATAGCGTCAGAAATCCCCTTTTTCGCCCGTTCTTCTTACTTTCATTCGCCACATGTTCCGAGCTATTTACGCAATTTTTGTTTATTAAAGCTTCTCTTTATTCTTCCCCAATTACGAAATTTTAGTGTCCCATAAGTCGAATTCAAATAATCGTCAGACAAATTGCACCGAATTGACGAGAAAATGTCAAGTTATAGTCACCTAAAAAATACAAGTTCGGACAAAAGGATATTTTGCAGATTTTTCACTGATTTTTCATTCATTGTATTTTTACTTTATAACTTTGAAGAAAGAAATCAGAAAACATAAATATGAAAAAAGGTCTGGGTATGTGTATACATTATTCATAATTTTCCTGATATTTCATATATTAATTTGAAAATTTTATGGTTATAAATGAGCGAATTGGGAGAGAAAACTTTCCGAGGAGACAGATTATACTTGGACTTGCGGGTACAGTAACGATTAGAACGATCCACGAGGGAGCTACAAAGACTCTGCAGCTGGAAAGTGTCTTGCAACAGATTTTAACTCTTCTTCGTTTTAATTAGTTCGCGTCACTAATTATCTGAATATGTAATGAGCCAGAAAAATTAGGGAGAATTCTTTTGAGAGTAGACTTCGGAGTTTCAAGGTTAGCAAAGGAATTACAATTGATCGTTGCTGTTTGACAAAGATTGTTACTATTGGATTTCATATCCATGACATATTTATGACATGTCTATGGATATCTATGACATGTCCATGAAATATATGGGTGCCAATGACATATCCATGGATAAGGACGTAGCCAGAAATTTCGTTCGGGGAGGGTTAAGGTGATTTTCACTTAGAATAAGTTCAAAAATTGAGTTTTATCAGGGTATTATAAATAATTTCTTAAATTCTCAGAATTTCAAAAACTTTTTGGAACCTTTGGAATTTCCGAAATTTTTGGAATTCTCAAAAGAATTGGCAAAATTCCCTGGACTTTTAAAATTCTCGAAATTCTCCAAACTTTGAAAATTCGCAGAATCGTTTAAAATTTTGAAATGTTCAAAGTTTTCAAAATTATCAAGTTTCTCAAAATTCTAGAAATTCGTCAACTTTTCGGAATTCCAATAATTATAGAAATATTGTACATTTTCAGAATTTTTTAAGCTTTCTCAAATATCTGAAATTTCTAGAATTTCCGAAATTCCAAAAATTTTGAAAATTCGAAAAAGTTCAAATAATTTCAAAATCCTCTAAAGTTCATAATTTATCGAAATAGTCGAAAATCTTGAAATGTGTTGCAAATATTCAACAAAAGATCCTTGAAATTATATAAATTCGTAAAATTTGCAATATTTCAAGAACCATGAAAACTGCCCTTATTCTCAAGATTTTAGAAACTTTTCTTAATCTCTGAAATTTCTGACAATTTTTGGATTTCTGAAAATTTTCGGAATACTGAAAACTTTCGAAGTTCTATGAATTTTTAAACATTTTGGAATGTTCCAAATTATTAAGTTTCTCGAAATGTGAACAATTCGTAAAAATTTCGTAACTTCAAGAATTATGAGAATATTGTAAATTTTCAGAATTCTTGGAGCTTTTACGAATATCTGAAATTTACGAACATTTTGAAATTCTTGAAATTTCCAAAATTTGAATGACTTACAAAATCCTCAAAATACTTTTAATTTTAAAAATCCTAAAAATTGTCAAAAATCTTGAAATGTTGAAAATATTCCAAATGATTGAATTTATCTGAATGGCAAGAATTCGACAAATTCACGTAATTTCAAAAATTATGGAAATATTGTAAATCTCAGGTATTCGAAACTTTTACGAATCTCTGAAATTTCGAAATTCTTGAAATTTCCAAAATTCCAATAACTTCCAGAATCACTAAAATACTTCAAACCTAAAAAATTCTCAAAATAATCAAAAATCTTGGAATTTGAAAAATATTCCAAATTATTAAGTATTTCGAAATGTTGGGAATTCGTTAAATATTCGTGATTCCAAGATTCATAAAAAAAAGTCAATTTTTAGAATTTTTAAAACTTTTTCAAGCTCTGAAATTTCAAATATTCTCGAAATTTTGATAATTTTCAAACTCCTAAAAACTCATAAAATGCTCGAAATCCTCCAAACTCTGAAAATGTCCAAAATTGTTGAAAATTTCGCATTGTTGAAAATGTTGAAAATTATCAAGTTCCTCGGAAACTTAAATACTTGTGAAAATCAGAACTGTTCCAAAAATTTTTCAAAAACACACTTTTTTGCATTCTGCTAGATTTTTCAAGTTTTCCAGAATTTCGGAGGGAGCTTGAGCCCCCTTAGCCCCCTCCGCTTGGACCTTAAAAACGTATAAAACTCTAAATAAACTCAACTTCCGAATTTCGCACTCGAAAGTTATAACTTTCAAATTAAAAAATATAACAATTTCTAACATTCTAAAAAAATACAGCCCTCCTAAATATTTTAGCTTCTCAAAATTCTTCAAAAAATTCTGGAAACCTCCAGCATTGTTTCATTCAGAAAGAAGCAATCCAATCTGAATTTCCACAATTTTAAATAAAAAATCCAAACTTCCCCTCCCAAGAAATTTTTTTCCACAATGCGAAAACCAAACCAGGAATAGCCTCCATCGAATCCCATACATTCATAACCCCCAATTCACTTCCACCCCCCTCTCAACCCTCAAAAAGCACCATATTTCCCCCCGAATTCATATCAAGTTGCTCAATGACTCCCCGATCAAATACATTAAGGTCCTACATCCGGCGGACGTCGTCCTAAGTGGGCGTCATTGTCCGCCAAAGTGCCCGCCGGTCATCATCGGTCGCAGTTTCTACGACCACGGAAATGAGAAACTCCGTCGAGTACCATCCCGCGTCAATTCACGAGGTGCGAACGGCCACGTTTCGTTGTCGATCGAATTCGCGCGGGGGAGAAAAAAGAAACAAGCCCTCCCGCATTTCCCCAAGGCATTTTCGTCCAAAGGCGGCCGCATAATTTCGCGTCTTCCGCCTTGCATCGCGAGTCCATTGATTCGCGCATCATCGTAATTTCACGCCGCGTTACCTACGCGAAATAACTCGGGGGACGAAGATCGTAGACGTTCTCGGGCTCGTCTTTAAACAAGCCACGAAATTGCCTCGACTCGGAGAACTTGGGAATTAAGACGTTATTTCGATGGAATTGATAATGCTGCAGAAGAAAAGTAGGAGGGGGGATTATAATTTAATATTCCGATAAAGAAAAATGAGAATCATCAAAAGTTCAAGAACTGCCGAATTCAGAATAAAAATTTCGAACCTAGGAAAATCTCCTCACTTTTGTTCAAACATCCAGAAATGTTCAGGGTCAATTCGAATTAATTGCACTTTCAACCCTTATTTTTCGCCAGCACGAGATGACAAAAATAATTACGATTTTCCCTGAATTTCCTTCGAAACCCTATTTTTTCTACACTACTAAAACATCCTCAACCCTAATTCAAGAAAAATGTTAAAATTGAAGTCGAGTATCTCAAATGTTCCCCATTTGAATGGAAGCGCGGGATTCGGGAGTGAAATGGAGGAAGAAAGTCAAAGGTAATTCGGGAGGAGAAATTACTTAACTCTCGGATGATACATAAATTAAAGTGGAATCGTAAAAGGGTCGAGCGGAGTCGAGGAGCCAGTTAGCGTGAGGGTGCCCCAGGGGGTAGTACCCCCCCCCCCTCCCCCCCCGCCCTCCCCCTAACCGTACTACGTCCGGAGATCGCGCAAGATGCAGCGTCTTTCTCTCTCTCAACCCTTTACGGCGCTCCGCCGCTGCTTAATAGAATTACTCTCCGGGCTAAACTTACCCGGGCTAGATTGAAATCGCCGTCACATTTTTAAAATCCCGTTAATTAAAGTATCCACGTCGCGATCTCGTTTCTTAATTTTATTGATGAAAAGTTCGAGCTGATAGGAGAGGAAATTCGAAAGTCGCTGAGGAAGAAATATGGGATGTGGTTTTTTTTTCGTGCAGTTAGCACCTTTTGAATGTATTTTTTTCCCTCTCAGATCAAATTATGAGTAGTTGAATTGGACGATTTACTAGAGTCGTTTTTTATTCATTTATGAGGCAAAAATTGGCGGTGATAAGGAATTAGCAGAAAATAACTGATTTATCGATTTATCAATTGATTCATGGTATTGATTGATTGACGAATTGATAAATTTGGAACGATTTTTAACTCAATTTGAATGCTGAAGATTTTCAACATCTTTGGAATTACTGACATTTTTGGAATTCCCCATATTGTTAACATTATAGTCGTTGTTTATTCATTTATGAGGCAAAAATTGACGGTGATGAGGGATTGGGAGAAAATAACTGATTTATCAATTTATCAATTGATTCATGATATTGATTGATTGACGAATTGATAAATTTGGGACGATTTTTAACTTAATTCAAATGTTCAGCATTTTCAACATCTTCGGAATTATTGACATTTTCAAAATTTCCCATATTGTTCACATTTTCAATATTTGTTACATTTAAAAAATTTTACGAAATTATTTATATTTTCACAAACCACAATTACTTGAATTTTTCGAAATTTGGAACTTTTTCGGAATGTTTAACACTTTCCGGATGTTTAACATTCATCGAATTTCAGAAACTTCTGAATTTTTCAAAATGTCTCAAGTTTACAAAGTTTTGGAAATATCTCAAATTTACAAGGTTTTCAAAATGTCCCATATTTTCAAAATCACAATTTTCAAAATCTGCAGAATTTTCGACATTCAACATTCTTCAAAAAATTCGTCATATTTTTCGGAATTACAATAACTTAAATTCCTTGAAATGTCAAACTTTATCTTATTGTTCAATATCTTTAACATTTATACAATTTTTTACACTTTCAACATTTTGAAAATGTTAAAAAATACGTTGAAGTTCAAAAAATTGATACATGAATTCATCAAATAATTTTGCCCCACACACTTCATATTTTGTCATAACTTATCCACTGGAACAAGTAACATGGAAAAATAACAAAGTGGGATCTTCATATTTCATCTAAAATAAATACTATGAAACCGCAGAGGGCACCGATTTTGGGGTGCTCTGTCTCCGCGAGTCCATTAAATCTTAAGTCCCGTGCGAAGCGATGCGGCACTGAGATATCGCGC
>JAPYZK010009501.1:0-12382 GCA_030522785.1 Platygaster equestris | reverse complement strand
GAACTCTAAAAGTTTCCAAGTTTCAAAAAATTCTAAAGCTTTAAAGTTCAGAAGTTTGAAAAATTTTCGAACCTTACTGTTTCAAAGTTTCAAAGGTTTCGTAGTTCCTAATTTGTGAAGTTTCCAAGTATGTTGAATGAACGTTTGAATATTCATAATCGCGTTTTTCTAACTATGAGCAAATCTTACAAATTTGACAAATCAGAAAAAGTCACAAAAAATGTGGAAGAAAGAAATTTTCCAACATTTTCTCGTGAAGTTCGCGCCATTGCTGGAAAAACAAGTACACAAAACAGTAAATTTCGAAAAATTTTCGATTTGTCAACAAGAATCCCGACAAAAATGAACAAAATTTCCTTATTGAATGTAAAATTAGTTCTAAAATAATTCGTTGAACATCGAATTGTATCTAAGATTTGCTAAAACATACAAAAATTTTCAAATATTCCGGAATATTTACGAAAATTTCTCACTCAAAATTCAGTAATGCTGGAAATCAATCAACTTCTCAAGTACAAAGTTCTACAAAATCTTACGAAAACCATGAAAAATCGTCAAAGAACTCCTGAAATCTCATCAATCTTCAAAAATTCTATGCAGTAGTGAATCGCACCCAAAAATTCCCAGAATTTCATCATAATCCACATAATACCCAAAAATTCACCAAGTCTCAATCAACCATAATCACGAAAGGTCAAGCCAAAACAGCACCAAAATTCTTCACATACAAAAACACAAATCAACACCCCAACGAATTCTCTCAAAATCCACTAATTAAACCACAAAAAATCAAAATTGCATCACCTCCCTTTGCAATAAGACCTATCTTACCATCCAATCGCTTTATAAAATCACCCTTACCACAAAATCCTTCGCCCTCCAATCACTCCCATTCCCCAAAACTATCAAGACAAAGAAAATCGCCCTCCCCCACATCAAAAACAGTACAATTTTCGAACTCAAAGTAGACCCTCGAGGATGATCGAACTCGTGGTAGTAATACCCGATACACAAATCGCTGAAAACGGGTAATTGGATTACCGCGCAAAAAGGGTGAAGAGAGGATAGATTTGCTCGTCAAAGTCGAGTCGGATTTGCGCCGATTCATGTTCGGTTTCGCGAATTCGCGTCAATTCTTTCGACATTGCACGTGTGTTTTTGCGTTGCCCTTTCTATTCCGCTGAAGTATATTTGCAGTGAATGCGAGCCCACTGATCGTACAGAAATTTAGAGGTAAATTCCCTGCCCATTCATTTGCCCTCACTATTCATTTCATTGCTGTTCAATCTTTTATACACCGCAAATATCTCGAAACTTTTTTTTCGAATGAAAAAATAGTTTCGATGGGGAGATTTTCCGCGGAGTTAGAATTGAATTGGGTTGAGTGTAAACTGATAGGGGAAAAAAACGGTGTTCGTTATGGATGATAGGAAAAATACGGAAGTGTAGAATATAAAGCCACTCAATCAGTAAATGTTGGTATTTATTGGGAAATTCAGAATCATTTTTTATGGAATTATTAAGATTCGTAGTTTTTAAAATTGTGAACAGTGAAATTCAAAAATTTCAGACCGCTTCGAACGTTTAACTTGAAAATTCTAGAATCATAAAATTCATTTCTCGTTTATATCCATAACTTTAAGTTTGAACTTCATTTCGTAAACTTTATATTTGAAGTTTGATTCCGCAACTTGAATCTGGATATTATCTTTCTGAACTTCAAGATTAGAGTCAATATATGTAGCTTCAAGTACGAACTTCAATTTTGAAATGGCAAATTTGAAATTCAGTTTGAGAACTTTGAATTTAAACTTCAATGTGGAAATTTCAAGTTTGAATTTCAATTCGAAAATTTCATTTTTGGAGTTCAATTCCGCAACCTTAAGCTGGAAATTAACTTTCGAAACATGTAGATTGGAGTTCATATAGATATCTTTGAGTTTGATCTTTAATTTGGAAACTCGAAGTTCAAAATTCGATGTGGACACTTCAATTTTGAACTTCAATTCGGTAACTACATATTTGAAATTCGATTCCGCAACATTCAGTTAGAAATAATCTACTCAAACTTCAAGATTAACGTTTATATTAATAACTTCGTGTATAAACTCCAATTTGTGAACTCCAGGTTTGAAGTTTGATTCTGCAACGTTGAGCTAGAAATTAAATTCCGAAACTCCAAGATTGGAGTTAATATTGATAACTTTGAGTTTGAACTTCAATTTGGCAACTTCAAGTTCTTCTTCAATTCAAAAACTTCACGTTTGGAGTTTGATTCCTTAACTACAAGCTGGAAATTGGGATCCGAAACTTTAAGATTGAAGTACCTATATATAGATAACTACAAGTTTGTAGAACTTTGACAAGAAAATTCGAAGTTCAAATCTCCAGTTCAAACTTCAGTTCGAAAGCTTTAAGTTTGACGTTCGATTTTGCAAGTTTAAGATAGAAATTAACTTAGGAAACTTCAAGAAGGAAGCTCATATCAATAACTTCAAGTTCGAACTTCACTTTGGGAACTCCAAGTAAAAACATCAATTTTCAAACTTCAAGACTGAACTTCGATTCGAAAACTTTGTTCAAAGTTTGATTTTGCAACTTTGGGAATTCGAAGTGTTGACTTCAATTCGGGAACTTCAAGTTTAAACTCTAATTCGGAAACTTAATGTTTGCAGTTCGATTCTGCAAATTTGAGGTAGAAATTAACTTCCAAAACTTGAATATTAAAGTTCATATCGATGAATTTAAATTTGAACTTTTATTTGGGGAATAGAATTTTTAACTTTAATTTGGAAACTTCAAGTTTGAACTTTAATTTAAAAACTTCATGACAGTTCGATTTCGCAACTTTGAGCTAGAAATTAAGATTGCAAATTCAAGATTGAAGTTCATATCAACAACTTTAAGTTTGAAATTTAATTTGTAAGCTTCAAGTTTGAACTTCAATCTGAAAACTCCAAGTTTGAACTTAAAAAAGAAAACTTTATGTTTTAAGTTGGATTTTGCAACTTTGTGCTAGAAAATAACTTTCGAAATTTCATGATTGAATTTTATTGTAAAAACTCCAAGTTTGATTTTCAGTTCGAAAACTTCAAGTTTGAAGAATAATTTCGCAAGTTCGAGCCAGAAATGAACTTCCAAAACTTCAACGCTGCAGTTTATATCAAAAACTCCAATTGTGAACTTCAATTCAAAAACTTCATGTTCAAACTGCAACTCGAAAACTTAAAGATCAAAGACGAATTCTGTAACTTCAAACAAGAATTAATCTCTAAAAACTTCGAAGTTGCAGTTACTATAAAAAACGTTAAGTTTCACCTTCAATTCAAACACTTCAGTTCCGTACTTTGAATCGGAAACTTGAAGTTCAAGCTTCATTTTGTCAATTTCGAATCCAAAGTTCAATTCTTCAACTTCAAACTAGAAATAAACCTTACCTCTTTAAGTGAATTTCCAAATACGTAGTCTCTCAGAACTTCTTCGTGAGTATTATTTTCTCTATAAAATGAATTATGTTCTCATTCGGACATCACATGCCCTCAAAATCCATATTCCTGACAACGCAAAAACACAAAATTAAGTGTGTCACTCAAACTGAAAAATGTGTATTCTTCTCTCAGTACACAAATAATTATTTTGCATTTTAAAGAAATCATCAATTCAACAATTCTACATTGCAATTCCAATTGCGTTGGTATTTATAATCCCCCCCCCCCCCCCCCTCCCACACATCGAATGTAGCTGATATTTTCCAGTTCTCCATTTATACAAAGTTTATCTGTCCTTTGTGAATCTTATAAAAATGCGCTGACGGGAAGAAAAAGACTCAAAAATAATCGCGCTCTCTTTTGAATCCTCAGTGACGCGCTTTTCGCAAAGGTAAATTTCAACGCTATGCGTGATTCACGGTTCGGTATATTCCAGCTTTGCCTGGAATTTTATAATTAACGCGATACCCCTGGGCTCGTCAAATCGAGTAACGAATACCGCGTGTACGTGTAAGACACGTTTATTCGTGATCAGTGGAGCGTCGCATTCCCTTTTTTGGTATCAAAGGAAGCGTAATTAAAAACTCCGAAACAAATTTGCACGGACTGAATGGTTCCGAGCTTGAGTCAGAAGAATATGCAGTGATGATGATGGTTCATTTTCCCTATTATCAGAAAAAAGATCGAATTTGGATCTTATAAGAATATGAAATTTGTTTTCATTTTTAATCGATGATGTATGCGAATTAACAATCAAATCGATGGGAAAAATTATCTACTGGGACTAATGTCAGGAGTCAAAGAATTCTTAAGTCGGAGATTTGGAAATGACGAAATGAAGAATTTTATTAAGTGATTTAAGATGATTTTTATGAGTCGTGAAAATCGTTGTAGTGGACAATTTTTTTGATCTTAAATTTTTTTGAATTCTAAAGTTTAACGATATTGAGGCTTTCAAAAAGGCTGCACGAACTTTAAAATCGATCGAAAATTGGAACACTTTGTCTATTTTTACATTATTGATAGAATCGCGCTGAATGTAAAGAAAAATAGAATTTTATTTCGAGAAAAAGTGGTAAAAATCGAAATAGTCAGCCATCTGAAAAATTTTTTACAAATAATGTTCGGGCTTCCAAAAATATCAATTTCGTGCAATTTTGGAAAAATTGAGATCGAAAATTAAAGCCCTTCCTCATTTTTATATTATTCACAGAATTACACCAAATGTAATAAGAATAGAATTCAATTTTTAAAATAAGAAGTGAAAATTGCAATAGTCAGAAATGTGAAACAATTTTTTTATCTTAACATTTTTTGACTTTTAAACTGTAATAATATTCAGGCTTCTGAAAATGACAAGTTCGTGCAATTTCGAAAAAATCAAAATCGGAAACTTAAGCACTTTTCATTTTTCTATTATTTATAGAATTGCACCCAATGTGAAAAGAATACAATTGAATGTTGAGAAAAAGTAGTGAAAATCGCAATAGTCAGCCATATGAAAAAAAATTTTCAATCTCAATTTTTTTTTAATTTCAAGTTTCGATGATATTCAAGCTCCTAAAAATATCAAGTTCATGCAATTTCGGGAAAATTTCGATCGAAAATTAGAGCACCTTCCAATTTTTCTATTATTTATAGAATCACGCAAAACGTGAGAAAAATGAGATTTAATATCGTGAATAAATAGTGAAAATCGCATTATTCAGCCATATGAATAACTTTCCTCGATCTTAAATTATTTCAGATCCCGAATTTTGGTTATAATATCGAGTCTACCACAAAAAAACCTTAACATCCCCCCCCCCCCCCCCCCCCCCCCCCACCCCCCCCCCCCCCCCCCCCCCCCCCCCCTCAGATCGCAAGATCCAAATAAGTCTCCCGAAGTGCATCACAGGAGCTCTCTCGGATCATCTCGATCCGAGCGAGCAGGTTAACGAGCACCCGAATCGTCCCGGAAGCCGTTACCAATGGTAACATCCCGGTCGAATCAATTTCATTAATTAGGCTACTAAATCCAAGTGGGCGCTTCACGGACTCCCCTAATTGGGACGCGGCGCGTTTTAACGGAAGCCGGAGCTTATTCCCCGCTTAACGAGCAGTTACAACGTACGACAAGTATTAAAAACGCTGACAGAGTTACGAAACAATCCTACTCAGCCCTTTTTTCCGCCTCCCCGGGGCGGGAAAAAAAAGAAAGAAGGAAAAGAACAAATCGAGCGCCGTCCGGCGAATTTGGAATAAGGCTTTGCGGCCGCGAGCGCAAAGAGGATGCAAATCCGGCAAAAAAATACCCTCGCCCCGGCGCGTTTCGGATTTTCTCGTTTCGCCTTTTTTTTGTGATGTCAAGAGTTGCGTTAAGGGGAGAAATGTGGAAGAGGCAGTTACTGTATTTTATTTTAATCCATGGAAGAAAACCTTGATCATTGACTAGTTACGTTAAGTGAACATGAAAGAAAAGAAATTGAACTTACTCCCCCCCCCCCCCCCCCCCCCGTCGGCAAAAATTTTATTTTTAATCGATGTAAATCGGAAAACATGGAACACTTCTCAACTACATCCAAAAATTTCCAAATCCACCTCGTGACTATAACTCCCTCAAGCGTCATTTTACCCGCAAAATATGGCCAACAGACATCTAAATTTTCCAAGGGGGGTAGTTTAATCCACGAGACCCCCCGATTTCACCACACCACCGGACTCGCCCGCTCGAATATCGATTGGCGCTCTTTGTGCTCGCGAAAATTCGTACGTTCGAGGGGAGGGAGATTTTAATTACATCGGGGGTGGGTTTTTTTGCCCTCCATCGACTGATAGGATTGGGGGCTCGAATAAGACGATGAATTTTTCCCGGGGAAAAGATAATATTCGCTAAGAGCGGTCGGCGTTCATTCACGGAGCTTCGATTTTTCTCAGCCGAGCTCCTCCGGACTTCTCGAATAATTGAATTCGTTCGTCGAATGAATTTCCACGGCCATTAGTTACAACGACGTAATTGTGTATTATGATTATATTCGGGGAAATTCAGGGAAAGTGAGGTCGCTCGGTATGGGGTGGTTTTTTAGGGGGATGAGGGTGGGTTTTATGAGTTTCTGGGGGGGATAAGAGAAAATTGGAATTTAGAGCAGTTGGAAAAATGTCAAATATTGGATACGATATATCGCGTCCGAAATATCGATGTTCGATACTATCGAATATCGAAATTTTAATATCCAAAATACTTGAAACAAAAATATTTGATAACATCGAATGCTGAAGATATCGATAATATCGGATGTGAAGAATATCGATAATATCGTACGTATGAAATATCGATAGTATCTAATGTCGATAGTTTTCAACATTGGAAAACTTGCATATCGATGATATTGAATGTTGAAAATATCGATAATATCTAACATCGAAACACCGCACATCGATAATATAAAGTATTGTAAATCTCGAATGAATAATATCGATATTTCGTAATAGATATTCAATAATATCGAAAGCTATGGTATCCGATATTTCTGAGAATGTCGGATATCGGATACGATATACCGTATCCAAAGTATCGATATTAAAATCATATCGAGTATCGATATTTGTGAGTCAAAAATATTGAATATCAAAAATATTAAAGATGGCATCCCAAAAATATCAAACGTCGCATATTTATAATATTTAACATCGAAAACATTGCATATCGATATTTTAGATTATGAAAAATAGCAAACAAATGATATCGTCATGTAATAATCGACATTCAATAATATCGATATCGATAACATCCGATGTTCAGAAAAATGTAAATTTTCGGATACGTTTCAACATCCCCAAAACATCGATATTCGATAATATCGGAGATCGATATCTGAATGTTGAAAATATCGAATATCGAACAATTTTAATATCGTATTTAAAAAAATTAATCGTCGCATATGTCCAATATCGAATTTCGCGAGTATCAATAATATCGAGTACAGAAAATATCGATTTCATCGACTACTGCAAAAAATGGATAATTTGCAATGTCGAAAATATCAATAATATCGTATATTAGAAAAATGTCGATAATATCGGATGTCTCAAATATCAATAATTTCGAACATCGGAAAGCATCGCATATCAATGATATCGAATGTCGGGAATATCAATAATATCGAATATTAAAATCATTCGATATTACACTCTGAAAATATCAAAGTTTCGCATGTCTGTAATATTGAATCTTGCGAATATCGATAATATCGAATACAGAAAATATTGATTTAGTCGACTACTAAAAGACATCGATATTATCGAATGCTTCAAATATTGATAATATGGGATGTCAGAAATATCGATAATATAAAATGTTCAGAATATCGATGATATCAAACATCGAAAAGCATGGCGTATCGATGATATTGAATATTGAAAATATCGATAATATCGAATATGAAAAATATTTCATATCGAAAAGGCTGACATTTTATGATCGGCATTCGATAATATCAATATAATATCGAAAACTTTACAGTAAATTTGTTCACAATCTCCAAAAATATCGATATCGATAATATTCGATATTCATAAAAATATAGGATATCGACACGATGACACGATATCGATAATATCCGATATTCAAAAAACATCGATTACCGGATACAGTATAACTTATTGCAAATATCGATATTTGATAGTATCGAATATATATTGAAATATTCAAAATATCGAATACCTCAAATACATAATGTCATCAAAATTAAATATCGCATATCCAAAATATTGAATATCGCGTATCGTTGATATCGAACATTAAAAATATCGATTAATCTTATGCCATACAATGGCTCAAAAAGCCTCCAAAACTACAAAAAAAATCACTAAATTTTAATGAAACTCTACGAAATACCAGAAAAATCCTACGGATCCAGTGCAACACGAAAAAAAAATTCTTAAAACCTTCGCCACTGATGGAAAGCCTGGAATAAAACGAGAGATCTTGTTTCGGTCGGGAAAAAGGGCTCGCCCTTTTTTTTAATCCGGGGATGTAAATGCCAGCGGGGAGGAAGGAAAAAAATGTATGAATTTCGCCGGCACATTTCGTGATTCGGTTGGAAAACAAGCCATAGCGAAATACGTGAGCGGCGCTTCGGGGGCGAAGTCTGTTGTAATACGGGGACACGTAATGTCATTATGAATTTTTGCGAACATGACTGAATCCCGGCGAGCTTAGTTAGGAGCGGCGTAGATGAAGGACGAGCATCGCCACGGGCGCACGTATTACGGGACGATAAATTTCTGCCCGAGCTCGCGGCTCTGTCGATGTTCACGGGATTACGGTTCCTTTTTCCGAGGTCCGCGTTGTTGTACAGTACTTGGGCAATGCGCGTAATTACGTTGCTTTTTTCGGATTGTTCGGAGGAAAAAAACGGGATTTTCGTCGAGGCGGTGAATTTGTTGGGACAGGGAGGGAAATTTGATGATTGGATGTGTTGCGTATGGAGAATTCAATTTACTTTTGAATGGAACTCAGATTTTATTGAGTTTCTTTGTGTGATGATTTCCTATCTTGATGAAGAATAGTAGAATCATTATTTTGAATCATTTACGTGATGGAAAAAAGACTTGATGGACATTCAAATGAGAGAAAGTAACTTCACAGTTTTTCAACCTATGAAGATCAATGAAGGTCAATGAAGGTTATTTTGATCTCTTTTTTTCTATGATTAATAAATAGAACCTTCATCCAAATGAATCAACTTTTTATGTCATGGTTTTCGAGTTTCGTAAATTTTTTTTTTCGAACAAGTTCTAAAACTTTTAAGAATAACGTTATTATCAATTTTTCAACCGCATTTCGATCTGGATTACGAATTGAACGCGTAAAGTTTTCGAACGTAGGGAAAAAAAATGAAATGAGATAGCAGTGTCCAGCCCTACGCGGGTAATCGCGGGACGGTGATCAATATTGGATGTGATGAAAGTAAACCGGTTGCGCGCGACCCTCGTGGACGTGGACGTCAGTGTAATTTAATGCCGAGTAAATACAGCGCAGTAGTTTTGAGCTGTAATCTAGATGAATTTGCCGACGGCGCACCCCCCGGTTTTGTCAATTACCCCCCTTCGTAAACGAGAAAACGAATCGCTTTCCGCGTTTTCGTCCACTTTGAACGATATTTAGTAAAGAAAAGTATACTTTCGAGTGGGTTATGAGATTTTCTGACGAAATTAGATTGAACTCAAGGGAAATGGAGAAGAATGACATATCTTGAATTATGTGGATTGTATGGATATTTGATGTATTTTGAATTTTTTTTAATGTCGTTTTTGAAAAGGAGCGAAAAAGGAACGAAAATTCCAATGGATTGTTATCAATTCTGATCGATTTTCATAAATTATCATCGATTCCCATCAATTTCTATCAATTCTCATGGATTCTCATGGATTCTCATGTTCAAAAGCGTGTATACACGTGTTAATAAATTATTATCATTATCATTACTATCACCGTGTATGACTATCAATTTTCATCAATTCCGCGAGATTCTCATCCAATTCTATCCATTCCTAGTAAATTTGATCAATTCCTATCAATTCACGTCAATTTTCATCAATTCTTATTAATTTCTATCCATTACAATGGACAACTATTGATTTTTGTCAACTTTTTATCGATCAATTGACATTAATTTCCATAGATTGATATGAATTCACATCAATTCTTATCAATTTACATCGACTTCCATCAATTTCCATCTATTTCCATCCATTTCTTTTAATTACTATCATTTTCCATCTATTCTCATTAATTTCCACAAATTACTATCAATTGTCATTTATTTCCATTAATAACTATCAATTCGCATCAATTTCCATGGATTACCATTCATTCCCATGGATTCCCATAGATTCCCATCAATTCCCATACGCTTTCATCAGTTCTCATCAATTTCAATCGATTTTCATAAATTCTTGTAGCTCACCATAGATAACTATTAATTTACATCAATTTCCATCAATTCCTATGAATTATAATCGATTTTCATCAATTTACATAGATAACTGTTGATGCCCTTCGATTTCGATTGATTTATAATAATAACTACCAATTCCTATCGATTTCCATCAATTCCAATCAATTCCTTTCAATTTTGATAATTCCCATCGATTGTCATCAATTCCCGTCAATTTCGATCAGTTTACAACGACTTTCATTAATTTCCATCGATTTCCATCAATTCCTATCAATTTATATCGATTTCCATTAATGCCCATCGCTTTCCATTATATGTATCTTATTAATTCCGAAAGATGTTTATCAATTCTTCTGAATCAACATGGATTCCGATCACTTTTCCATCAATTCCCATCGATTCACATTGATTTCCGTCAATTCCTTTTAATTTACATAGATTTTCATCAGTTCCCATAACCCCCTATCAATGCTCATCAATTATTATCGATTTACATACATTCTTATGGATCACCATGGATGCCTATTGATTCACATCAATTGCTATCGATTCCCATCAATTCCTATCAATATACATCGATTCTGATCCGTCTCCAAAAATTACTATCTATTCCTGTCAACTTCTATGAATTCCTATTGATTCCTATGAATTTTAATAACCTCTTATCAATTTTCATTAATTTCTATCGATTTTTATCATTTCTTTTGTGTCACTATGAATTTTCATAAATTTTCAATAATTCTCGTCAATTCCCATTGATTTCTATGAATTTCCATCGATTTCTATCAATTCCCATAGATTACTATCAATTCTCATCTATTTACATCAATTCTTATAGATCACCATGGATTCTTATTAATTGCCATTAATTTCCATCAATTCCAATCGCCTCTCATTAATTTCTGTCAATCTACATCAATTTCCATCAATTCCCATGGATTCCCAACGATTCCCATAGCTCCTTATCAATTGTGGTCAATCCCTATCGATTTCCATTACTTCTCATGAATAAGCATTGATTTCTCTTAATTCCCATAAATGCCTATCTATTTCCATGGATTCCTCTCAAGTCCCATAGACTTCCACTGAGTCCCATAATTTTCCATAAATTCTAATTCATTTCCATCGATTTCCATCAATCCCTATCGATTCCCATAGATTCCCATCAATTTGTAAATCTAAAACAAAACTCAACCTTTACATCCCCATTTAATTCAAAACATACTCCCAAAAGAAAAACGTGAACAGAATAACAACCCCAAAATGAAAAAGAATAAAAAAACCACGACGTCCGTAAAACCCACCCCCACCCCCTCACGCGTTATTACGAGTTCGTTACAAGCCGCGCAATTCGTTTCCCCGTAATTCCGATAATACAGCAATCATCCTGTCGCCGGTTTTACCGCCGGTAAGCCGCCGCCGCGGCTTTTTGCGGCGTACGGAAAAGAGAATGCCCGCGACGTCCCACGGGGAATCTCGAGTACCGGGTATTCCGAAGACGACGTTACGTTAAAGAGGACGACTTTTGATGGAAAATAAATGTACATTTCATATCATAATCCGCCACCGAATCTTTCCCGACCTTTTTTACGGGGCGGAAGAGCATTTTTCCGCGGAAACATGGAAACGTCGCGGATGCAGGGGGTGGAAAATTTTGACGGAAAGTCAAGTTTTGCGCGGCAATACGGGGTAAAAAAGGCGGAAGAGTGTCAGACGATGGAGAATCTCCGGGGTAATTAAATAACTAGCGAGTCAACGGACGACTTGCCACCTTGGGCGAGTCCATCCCGGGATGGTCTTTCTTACCGCTGAAGCTTGTATTTCTAGCTGTCTCGCCTCCCTCGTCTACTCGTTATTTAATTAAACTTTCAGGACGGGAGAGGCGAGGTCGCTGTTTGTACGAAAGCGCGCCACTCGTCAACGTCCATTTTCTTGCTTCTTTTCCGGACGACG
>JAPYZK010009494.1:0-20483 GCA_030522785.1 Platygaster equestris | reverse complement strand
GGTTTGTCGGGGCTTTTTGTTACTTTTTTGTATGGGACTAATTGGATATGTGATTTAAATCTGACCGACGGTTGAATTGGGTTGATATCATTATTTTTTAAATTTTCAACAATAGATTGTTTCCATCCTGTATTGCCCGACAATCTTTTTTACTTTTTAAAGTATTTTTTTGTGGATCGAAATTTCCAGAAGTAACAGAAATTGTTAATATTTGGGTTCCTGTTCCTATTAATGTATAATGTTTGTGGTTCCGGTTTCGGTCACGAAAAGAATGCTCGAGGTGAAGAAAGAAATCAGTAGTTAAAGACGTTTAGGGTCAGACAGCGGCGGCGCGCAGATGGTAGCGCTGATGGGGAGCAACTGACAAAATTCTCGTAATAAAGTTCAGTTGTCGGGCAACCGGCGAACTTGTCGGGCGCGTTTCCGTATTTTTTTCGCTCAAGTTATTTATTTCTACATAATTCATGTAGTCTCATCGTGGTGCTTGTGCAATTATCACTGGATAATTATTGGCTCTTCTCTAATTTCTCGTTAGTACACTCCATTTTTCATATTATCGACTCTCTATGATTATAACAAAACAACTTGAAAGTTCTGACATTTCTTATGAGAATGTATGAAAATCATTTTTTTTTAAATGTCCATGTAAGAATTTTACACACAATTTTTATAAGTTAATAAGTTAATTTCTTGGAAAGTTTTTAGAAGATCACCTTATAGGAATTGAGACATGTGAGATTTTATAAGGATTTAATTATAATATATAATTCGAATTCGTAAAAGCGAATAACGATTCGAGTTAATTAATTGACAACAGAATCAATAAATGAATAGAAAATATATATTTTCATCAAACTGGCCTAAATTTTCGAATACCCACAGGATTTACAAATTAGATTTTCGGAAGTTGGATTATTCAAACGCGACGATATAGAATAATATGCGGTTCGTATCTGCTACCGGCATTTCTTACGATAAGTTTAATTGCAATTAAACTTAGTTAGTAACCGAGATTCCAAGTTCGACAGTCGCAGCACCAGAGTGACTTTTAACAATTATTTGCGCGCGATCTTTTGCTGAGATTGTCGGATTACAATGGAATCCATGTGCCTGCAACGCGTTAATGAAACCCCGAATTCACGTGTCACTGCGCCAGTTCATACACCATGATTTTGTCCTTTTCTTATGTCCTGCACAACTTTGCTTGCTGGTTGCTCAATTTTTTCACAATAGTTTAATCAGTAACTCAAAACTCTGCTTTTCCGAAAAAAAATTCGCAGAATTTATTTATTTCATATTTAACAACAGGCCCAATATTACAAAAATAGTAACATTTTTGGAAACTTTTTTGCTAGATTTGTCTTGATTATTAATGTTCAACAAAATCTAAGGACGAAAAAAAAGTAATTGTAGTAAAGAGTCTTTGTCCCGAAATAGCAGGGATGGGCGATACTACTGCTCTCTCTCTCTCACCAAACGATTGCTCTTGTGAGTGAGAAAAGGACAGTTGCGTAGTTTTTCATCCCTACGAAATAGTGAATTAAAAATATGTCTGGTAAGAAGATTACATTTCGTCAGTGGGTCTATCAGTAGAAAGTGGGAAATCAACATGTTTTTCCACTTCATAGAATTATGATACTGATCTTCGGAGAGTAAAAAACACAATAAATCAACAAGTTGACTGCGAAGGCGGAAGATACATTCTAATATGTAAAAATTACGTACAAGGAAATTAAATTTCTCGAATCATCCAAGAGCTGATAACCTACGCGAATCAGTCAAACAGATGTTGCACAATATGAAGAATATGAATTCCGAAAATAATGAATCGGAGAATCTAAATGTTTAAACATTCAAAATTTTAATTTAAATTTAATTGTTTAAAAACACTCGATGCTCGGGAATCAGAGAAAGTTGCTGACACCGAATATTGGCGAAAATTGAACAGATTTTTAAGATAAAAAATTCAGACATTGCAAAACTCAATACTGGTTCAAAAAATGAAATATTGATAAATTGAAAATCCAAGATTTGTACACTCAGAAGTTTCATTTAAAAATCTAAAATTTAAAAATTTGTAAACTTGTGTTGACGGAAATCTAAATTCAGGCTTGGAAATTTGAATATAATCTCCGAAAGCAAAAATTCGAAGTTTTTGAAAATCGAAACTTGGAGCTCATAAACTAGAATTACCGAAAATTAAGTTTTATGAATTCGATATCTAGGCGTTTGAAAATCCGTAACTAGGGTTTGAAATACCTAAAAATTATGAACACTTTTAACTTTGAACTTTATATTTCTTTGACTTCTTTGATTTCACGAACTTTTCTTTTTTTTTTTCTTCAATTACACGAATTTCTCATAAGGTTCTTCATTTCTTATAAGATATCTTATACAAACCTCATACGATTCCTGAAAAGTTATAAAGCCGCCTTGTACATTTTTCAATAACTTAAAATATTGAGCTAAAATTCGTAAAGTGGGCACCCCAATTTCCACTCGGTCATGGAATAAAATTCTTTATACAGTAATCGACAGTATTTACCAACTCAAAATACATCCTGGAAGGGTTTTTCGAAATTTTCAATTTGACTGTTTTTAGAGAGGATCAACAACTATGACATTTTTAATTGAAGAATTCAAAACGTAAAGAGGATTCAATAGAATTGAATGAAAATTTGCAGTGATTTATTTAAATGGTTACTGATTTCGACGATAATACTCAAAATGGAAAATATTCAATTTTTTATATTATTTATAAACTTTTCAATAAACAATTAGCTATTTTTATGTGTTCTTCACGCGATAATTAATTGATTTTTAGCTTAACGTGTGCCGAAAACGATAGAGAAGTACACGCGAAAAGAAATTTCCACCGCTCGGCATTTTTTTTGTCGCCGAGCGCGCGGAGCTTCGTCTCGGCGCGCTCAGCGTGAGCGCCTCTGGAAAATCGCGAGGAAAATCGATAAAACGTCGAATTCTGAGCGTTAGAAGATTGTTGCCTTCGATCACGAAAAAAACAATTTTAAGCCCAACATCTAAAACATTAAAAAGTTTATAAACAATGTGAAAAATTCAAAATTTTCCATTCTGAGTATTATCGTTAAAATCAGTAATCATTTAACTACATCACTGCAAATTTTCATTCAATTATATTGAATCCTCTTTACGTTTTGAATTCTTCAATTAAAAATGTCATAGTTGTCGACCCTCTCTAAAAACATAGTCAAATTGAAAATTCCGAAAAACCCTTCCAAGATGTGTTTTGAGTTGGTAAATACTGTCGATTACTGTATAATAGTATATTATGTTCCAAAGGGCAAAAGGTTTTTTTAATATAATCGTATGAGTCCAAAACAACTGTATGTCCTTTGACACCTACGATACTTTATACACCGAAGGCAATAAAAAGGTTTTTGGGGCTCGAGCAGGCCAATAAAGGACCGTTTATTGCACTGAGTTCTATAAAGAATTTTATACCATGATCGAGTAGGAATTGGGGTGCCCACTTCACGAATTTTAGCTCATGGTATAACGTGCCTTATAAAAAATGAAGAATCTTTTAATAAATCTACTTAATCCTAATAGAATCTTATGAGATTCAGAGTTACAAAGGCCTACTTTGAGTTCAAAAGGTACATACTAAACTTCAAAAATTGTGTAGTATAAAAATGTTGAAATTTTAAAGTTCAACAACTTCGAAAATCGACTTCGTTCTACATGTTTCTTCTCTGAAACGCCCAATGTTTGATCTTAGAGTACGTAAAGCTATTATTTCATCAAAAGGCAAAGGGTGCAAAAAGCGATAGGAATATCGCAGGAATTTCGCAATTTACTTCAGAAACTAAAACGAATGCTTCTCACATGCGTCTTTTGCTTGATAAAATAATATACCTTCTTCAGAATTAATATTATAGAATCCACGTTTTTACACCGAAGGCGAAATACTAAAATAAATAAACCAGTTTATGCATCCACAACAGACATGATGTAAACTCTAAATTTTACAGGAAATGAATACAGCCAAGTGCTTTCCACTGTTATGCAATTATCGTAGTATATGTTTTTATCGAAAACTGCATTGAAAAATTACGAGACTGAATATTGAGCGGAAAATAAATAACTGTGCAAACATTCAACGTGCGTCAAATATAGCTGAAGCTTCGCGATGTAATCTGATACACTGTACAGTGTCGATCGCTGCAATATCCCGAATCTCGAGAGCACTTTTTCCCATCATTTTGGAGCACATTATAATGACGCTCCGAAGAATGGCTTTATCTCGGCTCAAGAATATAAAATAATAATCAATGCAATCTCACAGAGCAGCAGCAAGTGTAATCTGCACGAAATTTGTTGCACGCTGCCACACACACAAGGTACGAAAAATCCAATCTCTTGCTGGGCGAGAGAAGAGATATTATTATGTATTATGATAACAATGTCTTTCCTATAGTAAGGATCGTTACGAAACATCGTTTCCACGATACTTGAGAAAGAGTGCGCGAGATCCAGAAAAGAAAATTATAATGCACAATCGAAAATTCAGAAATTGAAGAATTTTGTTTAATGGAATTTCCAGATGACAGAATTGCAAAATTTGGAAGATTTCGAAATTCGAAAAATTCGGATATAGTCCCTTGGGCTATGGATAAGCAAATCAGGTATTATTATGAATTAGACAATTAGACTGAAAAATTTGGAAAATTAGAAAACTCAGACTAAAAAATTTCTTCCACCATGAATTGAAAATTTGAAATTAGCATACACGAATTCGAAATTCGATATCTTTGAATTCTTGTGAAATATGGATATTAAAATTTCATAATTAAAAAAACTACGAAATATTTAGTTCAAAATTCGTAACTAGAATTTCAAAAGATCGACAAATTGTAGATGAAAATTCGGAGGTTCAAATCGGAAAATTTTAAATTTTCGAAACTTGCCGGGTACACAAATATTGGAGGTGTTCCAAAATCAAAATGGCCAATATTGTGGAAACCTAATCTCGGTTTTCTTGTTTTAGCCCCCCCCATTTCCAATATATACGTGCTGCGGGTTCCCCCCCCCCCCCCCCTATCACAAATATCTCGATTCGTACACGTATTCGACTGCGATCGAAATTACACAGCTTCTTCCGGTTCCATTCGTTTCCCGCTATTCACTATTTGACTACGTTTGCAACATGTGCTAAATCAACAGGGATCACCGCTACTGCTTCAGACTTTATTTTCTTCAATGCTCATCCCGGAAATCTACGTCACTGTGCGACTTCTCTCCAATTTTGTTCAAGTCTTGAATTAATTCCAAAACATATATTTTCTCGTGGTTTTTTATAGCAGGACTATAATTACTATAATTCACAGTCCTACGTAATATATCTCAGGGCATTTATTTTGTTCTGTTCTAAAATTTCTCAACTTCGAAATTCTTAAAAAATAAGAATCGAAAATAGTTAAAATTGTTCAAAATCTTGAAATGTTAAAAATATTCCAGATTGTTAAGTTTCTCGACATGTTCGAAATTCGTAAAATTCTCGTAATTTCAAGAATTATGAAAATATTGTTAATTTCCAGAATTTTTAAAACTTTCTTAAAACTTCAAAAATTTCAAAAATGTTGAAATTCTAAGAATTTTAGAACTTCTAAAAACTTGTCAAATTTTCGAAATCCTCCAAACTCTAAAAATCCCCAAAATTGTTGAAAATCTTGAAATTAAAAAAATGTTAAAAAATAATAAAATGTTGTAAAAACTTTACAAAATGCAGTCGTTCATATCACTCCGTGAGATAAAATATTTTTGAAATTTTGTCTTTGAAGACGAGCCGAAAAGTGAATAAATCCGAAAAACAAATAAAAAATAAACTCCGAGTCATTAATAAACAAATTTCGAAAATACAACCATGGTTCGAGAGTATACTTTTGAGACATGTTAAGTTTATTAATTATTAATGGATCATGTTTATGTTGCAGGTGATGGAGCGTTATTCGCTGCACAAACACATTCTGCTTCTCGTTATTCTTTCGGTAGTGACTTCGACGTGTTCTTTCAAGTGCGATAGAACGTTGCAAGGTGTCGAGGTGCCTCATTCGCCTTTGGATGCTGAATTCAGTATCGTTTTGTCGAATCTCAACCGGAGCCACACTTACACTACTTACATGCCCAGCACCAAATATTTGTGTAAGTTTTTACGATATTCGTAGGTTTTGGTTTTTTTACGAAAATTCGCTATTATTTCGGAACCTATGCAGGAATTTTCAAAATGGTCTAACATTTTTTGGATTTTTGAGAACTGTTATATGCCGGTATAAATTTATAGGGACTTTCGGATGAGTTTTTCAAAATATTCTCGAGTCGAAATTTGCTTAACCTTCTGGAACTTTCTGAGAATTTATGTGACTATTTTTCAGAAATTGTTATGTTTTGAAGGACATGGAGACAAATTATGAATATTGGCTTTGAACAATTTTTACAGTTTGTGATACTTCGGAGCATTTTTGGAAATTTCTTTGGGCTTCAGAATATTCTAATGAGATATGATATTACAATTTTAAAATCAAATTACTCGGTCTTTGGATTTCCAGATTGTTTGAACTTCGAAAAAATATATTTTTCCATAATATTAAATTATACTAATTTACGAATTTTAGTTTTAATTTGGAAATCGATCAGTTTACATACTCTGATTTCTAAATTACTTTCCACAATAATGAATCTATTCAATATTTAAATGTCAACAATCCCCAATACTACGTCATATGAATTCACATTTGAATTTCAAATTGCTAAAAATTGTGTTTTAAAAATTATGGGAATAAGGATTAAAATCCGAGAAAATTATCTCGGTGGGGAGCAGCATCGTTCTAGCTGTCTATGCAGCTCAACGTCACGCTTCATTATAAAGGTTCCCTCTGTCTAACAGACACTTGTGTCTAAAAGAAAAATTCTGGGCAAAAAATTCTGTTCGACACCAAGCCCCCTGTATTTGAAAATTATTCTTGTCTACGTGCAATGACTGCAGCGATCGAAAGAATAATATAATAGCAAACAGTTGCTTCTGCCTCGATCTTTTCCATTTCCAAGAAAATAAAAACCGACGCGTTTCAATAATAATTAGTAAACCAGCTGCATAAAAATGGATGTTTTTCCTGTGCGTGGGAGCATAAACGGATAGTATAGAAATAAAGCTCGAACGTTCGGAAACTGCAGTTATAGTAGGTGATAGCGTAGTAGCAAGCAAGCAAAGCGTCGACTATAAATCACGGTTAAATTGACTAGCAGCAGAGGCCGATTGGCGCAAACGTTTTTTCGTCATACAAATCGCGCGGAACCTGCGAGATAACGCTGGATCTACAAATTGCGTTAGCATTTATTCCGAATTTATCACAAATAGATGAAAATTTCCGATTCAGTGAGCCGGAACATTAAATGACACATCGATTTGCGAGATATACACACTTTTACCCGGCAAATTTTCGTCCAAGTGTACACAAGAAAATCTGACGCTACTTTTGCTGGAATTTGAAGAGAAACTTTCAACGCAAATTTAATCAAAACTTTCTTATTCCTTCACTGAAAGTTGTATGAGCTCACGAAAATTCGATCAATCAGTTAATTGATTAATTTTTAAATTCGGAATAAAATCTGGAATTTATATTTTACATAGCTCAAAATTCTATAGAAAAAATTCCAAAATGAAGGGAATGTGTTTGCTGAAAAATACGAAAAATGAAGAACGGAAAAGTGCCCCGAATATTGTGTTTATCCAAAAAACATCCTGAGCACCGAACTCGGCTTGAATTTCGCCTCGTTATGAGCATTCCTCGAAAAACCTTGATGCAACGTACTCAGCGTGATGATAATATCACAGGAAAGGGGAAAAAAGAAAAATATAAAAAAACCTACGCGTCTCTCGTGCTCGCGGCGCGCCGCCGAATCAGTCGCATATTCCTACGCAAGCAAGTTGGAGATGAAAAGTTTTAATAAGCACGTCAGCTGCAAGTACACGGGCAAATATATGTTTATACGGCTGAAAAACGATGAATTTGTTTGAAAAACATAAATCTCCAAGCGAGTACGGAAAGTAGTGGCGAAAGACACGAAATCGCGTGTCCGCGTGCAGCTTGTTATGGGCCTATTATAGTTCTGAATGTTAGTGCCACTTGCGCCGCTCTAATTGAGGCTTTGAGAAACGGAAACTTTTCAATAGAAGTTTGCCGAAAACGCGCAGCTGCCGCTGCAGTAAAAAGTTATTGGTCTTAATGAACAAGCTGCTCTACGATTTGTTTACGTCGCATGAAAGTCGACGACGAGAAAGTTGATCGATTCGCGAATTGCGGAAGTAATGAAAATATGAATTCGAAGTTCGAATTACGAATCTACACGACTGAAAAGTGTACACTTGGGTTTGGATTCCGGAAAAAAAAGGTTTGAAAAATTTTGAATTGAAGTTCATTAATTCGAAAATTGAAGTCTAACATGGGGATTTTTTGAAAGATTTGTTTGTTGCAATCTTACGAAATTGAAATCGATGTTTAGTAATGAAATATCGATTTCTAATCTATCTATATCGATCACTGGAGAGATTCAAAAATTTGAAAATTGGGAAATTCGTAGATTACCGAATCTCGAAAAATGAAGACATGAAAATTCTGACTCGCGAAGTTCAAAATTTCAGGATCAGAATAATCTGGAAATAAAAAATCTTCATTTCCAGAATCGAAATTATGGAGTTTTAGAATTCATACTGAAAAAATAGCGAATTTCACAATCCAAATGTACGAATTAACGAAATCGAATATGAAAAAAAATTTTAAGGTCGAGACTAGAAATTCATCTCCAGTTTACAAATTCAATGATTTCTGGATTCGAATTCTGGAAAACTTCAATTTCATATCAAGTCTCGATTTCATCTCGAGTCTTGGAATTCTCAGAGTCAATAATTTTTCAATTAGAACTGAAAAAATCTTCAATTTCATTTCAATATCGTATTACATATTTCCAATAATCTTGTTTCTCGCGATATTTCATAATATCCAATCAATGTCAAATTCGGTGCATGTTGTAAAGCCGACGTTGAAAGGTGAAATATGAGCATCTTATCGATTGGGCGTATGTACACGATAATGCAGTAATACGTAAACGCGACGGAAGAGCTGCTGATGCTCATAAGAGGTATAGAGGAGTGCTGCTTCTGCTGCTCTGCTCGCGAAGACCTGTAACGCAGAAGAAGCCATAAATGCCAGCAGCAGAGCAGCAGCAAACATCTGGCCGTCGCGCGTTTCGCTACTTACTATCGCACCCGGCGAATTATAACGTTATTATTATGAATTCCCTGCATCCACCAAATACTCACAATTTCAATCACAATCTACCCTAAAGGGAGCCACTACGCTATATTTTGACACCTTTCCAAGATTCGATTACACCTTGCGCGAGAAGACGACGACTTATCCAGCATTTTTGTGTTCAGGAGAATTTTGAAAATTTTCCTCTCGAGTTTCGGAAATTTCGGGGCTAAAGTGCCGACAAACAAGACGATTTTTTCATTGATCTTCGGAATCATCCGAAAGGACGTTTAAAAATAACTGAAATATTAATTATTTTTAAAGACATTTCGCGGAGCTTAAGATATTTTTTGCAAAACACGCACTGAACAGACGCTTCGGGCCCCTGAAATAACGCATTGAGGACGTCCATTTACGACCGGCGACTTGGTATTGTACCTATGGTCGTTCCTCAAGTCCTACTTTTGTTCCTCAAGTCCGCTAAAAACAGGGACAATATGGTCCATATTGTTTTCACATTTATAGGTTCGCGGAGCACCGTGTCGCAAATGTCCCCCCTCGATACGCTGGAAGCCCCTATTCAGTGCGTGTTTTTCAAAAAATATTGTTTGCACCACGGACCTGAGGCGTGCTTTTCCGCCCTCGACGATGCATAAAGCCTCTCGACCCTCGGCTGCGCCTCGGGACGAGATTTGGCTTCACACATCGTCTCGGCCCGAAAAGCCACGCCTCAAGTCTTTGATACAAAAATATCTATTTCAGACCTACACAAATTTTGAAATTATTGAACGACATAATAGTACATTGCATAACAAGTGCGCAAAATAGGTTATTCAGTGAGTGTAAAGTTTGGAACATGAGATGGAGGCGAACGCACAACGAGACGAAGGAGAACGCGCGAGACGTAGGCGAACGCACGAGCGTAGCGAGTGCGTGCAGCCGGAGTCGAGTGCGTGAGCCGGAGTCGAGAGTGTGCTAGCCGAAGTGGAGTGTTTCAAACTTTACACTCACGGGCTAACTAACCGGTCTTACGCACTTGTTGCATACAGTGCTTTTTTAACAAATGTTCAAAGATGCCGCTTTTGAATGCACGAAAAATTGAAATGGAAATTGTCGTAAGTTTTTAAAAAATTACGAATTTTCGAAAAGTTTTAAAAATTTCGAAAATTTCGAAGATTTTGAAATTTTTTGAAAATTTCATACTTTTTTCGAAATTTTGATAATTTCACAAATGTTGGGCATTTTAAAATTTTGAAAATTTTTTGAAATTTTGCAAATTTTCGGAAATTTTAATAATTTTTGGAAATTTTTTGAAACTTTGAGAACTTTGGAAATTTCCGGAAATTTCAGTAATTTTTGAAAATTTTGAGAAATTTGTAAATTTTTAGAATTTTGTAAATTTTGAAAAATTTGTGGAGTTCACAGGAATTTCTCAAAATGTCGAAATTTTTACGCGGTTTCAACATTTTTCAAAACTGGTGCGGAAATATTTCCAAAAACAGTGCGCAAAATAACGTTTTGCGCTCACTTGCGGAATAAGTGTGCGCAAAACGCTATTTTGCGCACACTTATTCCGCACTGCTATATTATATTATCAATGAAAAATTCCATTTTGCTCCCACATTTCGTGCATTAAAAAGGGCCATCTTTGCGCATGTGTAAAAAAAAAGATTTTTTTTACACATGCCCTTTTATAAGAAATGGAAAACGTAAAACTTATAAAATTCTTGTAAGTTTTACGATTTTTATAAGGTAATCTTAGGTAATCTTATAAGAAACTGGAGTTTCTTATAAGAATTTTTAAAAATTTTCTTATAAAAAAACTGTTTTTATAAGAATTTTCAGAAATGTTTTTATAAGAAAAAATTTTCTTATAAGAATTTCACACGTAATTCTTATAAGAAAAGTAAATTTCTTATAAGGTCACCACCTTATAAGAATCGTTGAACTTATAAAAATTTTATAAGGCCGCCTTATAAGAAATGAAATTCTTATAATAAAATTTCATATTTTATAAAAATTTCGTTGATTCTTATAAGAATTGAAATTACTAGGGTCGCAAAATTTTTTGAAAAATTATCCTTCTCTTTGATAGCACGGTAGACCAAAAACCATGAATTCGACGTTTTGCTTGATCGAATAAAAGCAAGCTTGCCTTAAACAAAATTGTAGCCCGAGTTTATAGCGGATCGTCACTGCAGACAAAGTCGAACTAATAAAAGCAAGAGTTATGCTGGTGGCGCAAAAATTACATTATGTCAGTGACGTAACCCAAGCCTTGTCTGTAGTACAACGAAACAAGTAAAACAACTGACGTTTTTAAATTGCAAGATAATTTTCAGCGTTCATTAGATCCACAGGCTTATCACGTGATACTTGAAAAGTTTCAGATAATTTTTATAAGTTGAATTAAAATATCCCCATCCAATTTTCGAAATGTTTATTAAATTTTCTGAAACAGTACGAAATTCCTCAGGAAGTTTGAACCCTGATGGGCTCGATAAATATAAGTATGCAAGTATGTAACCCTCCTAAAAAAATCCTAAATACGCCAATATACTTGAAAAGTCTGCGCGTGTGTGGTGTTTAGTGAGGCTCGAGGGTGAGAAAACGGAATCGGTTGGGGTGAGAAAATTCACGAGATTCTTCATGAACGTGGAGGCGGTTGACAGCAGCGGCACGAGTTGGGACGACAGCGGAACGATCGATCTACTGGATGAGACGGTGACGAGATTTTCCGAAAAATGTGCCAACGCGGTCATAGAGACCAACAAGATACCCAAAGAGGAAATCGCTGTCCTCTGGACCAGCCCCTCTGACGAACATGGCTGTGTCTTCATAAGGTAACTATTTTAATTGAGCGACAGGAACTAAGTGTGATTGTATCATCATTATGATCGAAGAAAAATCGGGAAAATACATGGAATTTCGTTCCAAGAGTCTGTTAGACATCACGATGAACGATTCAGACTTGGAAAAGAATTTGATGGAAAACACCTTGCTGATGGATGAGAGTGGAAGAATATATTCCATTTTTATGCCATTTCTCTGACATGACGAAATAGCAGATTTTTTTCGAAATTGGCCATCTTCCAAATTTCAGGACTCATGGAGATTTTCAACTATGATTTTTGAAAATTTTTCAGAGTATTTCCGAAAATTCTGAAGTATTCTGAATATTAAATAAGGTTTTGAGAAACTCAAATTCAATTCTAGGATTTTAGAAATCACCAGAATTTTTTATATTTCTAACTATGAGTACCTAGAAAAAATTTTTTAGAGAATATCTGAAAGAACTCAAATGTTTGAAATATTCAAAGAATTTTCGAGAAATTATAAATTCCGGGATTCAAAAAATTACTCGAATTTTGAATATTCCCATCTATGAATCGGAGGATTACCAAAAAACCTGAAATATTTGCAAAATTTGTAGTCTTAAAGGATTCGTAATTCTACGATTCGAAAAATTAACAGAATTCTAAAAATTCCCAAGAATGATTTTCCAAAATTTCCCAAAGAATCTCAAATCCCCAAAAAACCGAAATATTCTGAGAGTTTTTATAATAAACCCATAAATTCTTAGGATTTGAAAAACTACCAGAGTTCCGGAAATTTTCAACTACAATTTTCGAAATAAACTTTAATATAATCCTCAAAATCCGAGAGTTAACGGAGTTGTTCGAATTTTTTATATATTTCAAATTTTTTGGAAATTTTTCGAATTCTGTTAATTTTTCAAATACACACTAGAATTAATAGACTTTCTAGAAAATTCTTCAAATATTTCGAATGTGCTTTTTGTTTGCATTTTCACTTTCAAGACATTTCCAGAACTGCCTTAATTATTCTCCCAATCCTAAAATTAATAGAAATCCTCTAAAAAGAAATTCTCAAAATATTTCAAATATTCCAACGTTTTCAATGAACATCTACAAAACCTATCAACGATCAAGTAATTGATACCTGACGTAATTAATTCAGTCCGCAATTCGCGTTGTTGTTTTTGTTAAATGGTCTGCAGAGCAAAAGTGATGGAAACCGCGGAAACGTGGTTCGGGGACGAAGGAAGCCTGGCGCTGAACGTCTGCCAGGACGAAAAAGCGAAAGCCGACGATCAAGGAGACGTGCTCTCGGAGTGTTGCGCTTGCAACGAGGCTAAATACGAAGTTGCTTTCGAGGGTCTGTGGTCGAGGAACACGCACCCGAAGGTAACACCTAGTTCTTACCGCCTTCAATGACACGTTTTGGAATAGCAAAGCGAATTATCCTCAACGAGTCTTACACATTAGTCCGTGAAAAAATAAGAGACAATTCAGCACGCTTTAATAGGATTTCCCGAGCAAAGCTTGGCTTATCCGTTTTTCCGACGTCATCGGAGCTTCGCACGCGGTCGATTACAGGTTTTGGAAGTACAGCGGCAATGCTAGCCAGGGCCTCAAAGAAGTCGCCGAACACGGCTCGACACGAACTTTGGAATCCGAGCTCAAAGAACAAGTAAGCTCGCCTTTTTTTTCATTTTCCGAACTAATGTATAATGTTCAACACTATTACACACGATGTGTACCTAACGGGATTTTAATCAATAGTTTAAATCTATTTATTCAAATAGTGGACGAGTGGACGAGTGGACGAGATAATGGATTACCTGATTGTTGACGTATGGCATGCGAGTGATGAACTCGTTCGCGAGCTCGTGGGCGAATAAGCTGTTCGCTCACGCTCACCTTAACAACCTATAGCTATTTACTCACTCACGCTCAGTTTAGCGACCGTTTGACATATATCGAAACTCCTCCAACCCTATCCTCAAAATTACAAAACTGTGTATTGCTGCAATGTTTTTGTTGTTGTTTACAAAAGTGTCGAATACAGTCGTAATCAATCCCTATGAAAATCAAAGCAACAAAAGGGATGATTAGTTTTTAACTCCCTAAAGTACGTAGCAAAGCTCTAAGGGCGATTGTTGCGTCAGTCAATCAGGTAACCCATTATTCCCCCGCCCGCCCTCTCAGGAGGGCCGTGAAATCACATATTTCTCGCGGTTTTTGAATAAAATATTGTGCGAGTATATAAAATACTAGTGGGAGAAAGAGGAGATTCCTCGAGCGTGGAGATTTCCTCACGAGCGTAGCGAGTGTGGCAACACGCGAGTGTTGCCACACTATACTGCGACTATAGTGTATATAGTCGCACAATATACTATTATTTTCGTCTACTCTCATTTTATAGAGTGACCATATAAGAACCATAATAAAAGCCAGAGGAATCGTGTACCCAAACGTAACAGGGAGAACTTTCGCGGTATTTCGCGTTGACCAGAAACATCACCTTATGTCTCTGGTTTCAATGATCAGTGAGTATCAGAATCCAGTACAAAAATTCAACGCTCCATTTATGAATATTCATCTCTCTACAAGGACGTAACCAGAAATTTCGTTCGGAGGGGGCTAAGGTGATTTTTGCTCGAAATTCATTTAACAAGTTTGAAAAATAGAGAATTTCGGGGAATTATTTCATGGATTCTCAGAAGTTTCTGATCCCTTTCAAATCTCTGAAATTTCCAAAATTTGTGGATTTCTTCAAATTGTCAAAATTCTTTAGACTTGTGGAATTCTCGAAATACTCCAAACTTTAAAAATTCGTGAAATTGTTGAAAATCTTGAAGTGTTCAAAATTATCAAGTTTCGTAGAGTTTCAGAAATTCGTAAAATTTTCGGAGTTTCAATTTAATTATCGAAGTATTGTAAATTTGTAGATTGCTTAAAACTTTTTCGAATCTCTGAAATTGTAAAAATTTACGAAATTCTGCAAATTTTAGAAATTCTAAAAAGTTTGGATATTAAACTTTGAAATTCATCAAAATAGTCGAAAATTTTGAAATATAATGAAAATGTTCCAACTAAACAAAAGTTTCTCGAAATTTTGGACATTCGTGAAATTTTCCAAATTTCAGTATAATCGAAACTGCCTCAATTCTCAAGATTTTCAACACTTTTTTAAATCTCTGAAATTTCTGAAATCTTTGGAACTATTGTAAAGAAATACTAAAAACCTTTGAAATTCTCTAAATTATTAAAAATCTTGAAATGTTCCAAATAATCAAGTTTCTCGAAATGTGAAGAATACGTAGAATTTTAGTGATTTCAAGAATAATGAAAATATTTTAAATCTCCAGAATTCTTCAAACTTTTACAAACCTCTGAAATTTACGAAAATTTTGGGTTTCTTGAAATTTTCAGAATTCCAATAATTTCCGAAACTCTTAAAGTAAAATACTTCAATTTGTGAAAATCCTCAAGATTGTTGAAAGTCTTGAAGCGTTGGAAATACAACAAATTATTAAGTTTCTTTAAATTTTAAGAATTCGTAAAATTTTCGTAGTTTTAAGAATTATGAAAATATTATACAGTTTTAGAATTTAAAAATTTTCTTGCAATTTCGAAATTTCCAAAATTTTTGGAATTTCGAAATTTTCAAACTTCTAAAAACACCTGAAATTCTCGAATTCCTTCAAACTCTGAAAATGCCCGACATTGTTCAAAATCTCGAAACGTTGAAAACGTTGAAAATTATCAAGTGTCTCGAAAATTTTGACACTAGTGAAAATCAATATTTTCTAACTTTTTTTTTAGAAACATACTTTTTGGCAATGTGCTAGATTTTTCAATTTTTCCAGAATTTCGGGGAGGGCTTCAGCCCCCTCCCTGGCTACGTGTTTGTCTCTCTACCACCCATACAAATTTTTCTTATCTGTGTGATCACTGAAACAGCCAAATATTTCGTGCACGCAGATCCTTCCCCCGACTGGTTCGTCGGCGTATCGGGCTTGGAACTCTGCTTAGAGAACTGCTCTTGGGTCGAGTACAAAGAGCTCAATTTGTACCCCTACGATGCGGGCACCGACAGTGGCGTCACTTACACTGTACACTACTTTCTTTCTTATACTTTTTCCATTCAAGTTTATAATACTCGAGTTTTTGGAAGGGCACTGATAAGATATGTTTCTAGTCCGACGATCTGCCAACGATTCCTCAAGAGCCCATAAGTCGAATAACGTCGAGTTATCCAGAGGAGCCCCGTGGGCCATTTTACGAGCCGAGCGGCCAGGACATGAAACCCATGGCTCGTCTCTACCTCAACCGTCAGAGAATTTACGAGAAGAATTGCGAAAACCCTCTCTCGAAACCTTCGGACCCAGGTGCTGAGAAGAATCAGCCAGATACCGAAGAGAAGTACAGCTTTTTCTGTTTTGTTTTCCTCATTCGCCAATATGCTTGTCATCATCCATGGTCCCATTTACGAGCTTAATATTTTACGTCTGGTCATTACCACTCTATCAGGAGATTTTTCGAAATTATAGAGTCTTCGGATACTGCACGAACGAATGAAAAATTCCTAGCGTGTCGAGCTAACTGATATAAAGAAAGTGCATTTACGAGGGGCGATTCACTCTCCGGTAAATGGGAGTCATGGGAGTCGAGTCCCACATGACTCCCAATTTGGGAGTCATGATTCCTAAGTTAGAATTCATGATTCCCAGCGATGTCAAACTTTAAACATGTCAAAACTCAGTTACCTGTATTCTTTGAAATTCTCGAAAATTTCAAAGTTCATGGATATTTTCGAAAACTTCGAAATTCCAACTTTTTCAAAACTCACAAAATTTCCGAAAATTTCAAAACTTGAGTACTTTATAATTCCTCAAAACTTCACAATCGCATAAAATTCCGAAATTTCCAAAGCTTTGAAAGTTCCAGAATTTCAAAAATTTCAAAACTTCACAACTTCGAAACTTGAAAATCTTGAAATGTCAAGATGTCATGAATGTCTTTTTTTTCAATATCTTTTTTGAATTTCTTTGCTTAAAAACTTCAAAATACTTGAAAGTATGCGGAATTTCCATAACTTCAGAAATGTCTAAACTTGAATATTTTCAACCTTTGAGATTCTTCAGTATTGTAGAATTCCTCAAAACTTTACAATTCCATTAAATTCCAAAATTTTCGAAGCTTTGAAGGTTCTAAAATTTTGAGAATTTCAGAACTTTACAACTTTGGAACTTCAAAATCTTGAAATGTCAAAAATTGTTGAATTTCTTTGCATCAAAACTTGAAAACACTTGAAAGTATGTGGAATTCCCAGAACTCCAAAAATGTCGAAACTTGATAATTTTCAATCTTTAAAATTCTTAACAACTTCCAAGTTCTTGGAAATTCTCAAAACTTGAAAGTTCCGACATTTGAAAAACTTCTCAAATTTCGAAAATTCTATGCTTCATAACTTCAAAATAATCGAGCACTTCAAAACTTGCGCAATTTCCAGAACTATAAAAATATCAAAACTTGATAATTGTCAATCTTAAACATTCTAAAATTTCAAAGTTTTTAAACATTCTCAAAAAATTAAAAATTCCAACATTTCAAAAACATGTGAAATTTCTGAAACTTCCAAAACTGCAGAACTCGATAATTCTTCAAAAATTCGAATTTCCAAAGCTTTATAAGTTACAAAACTTCATGATTTCGAAATTTCAAAGTTCTACGATTTCAAACATTTCAAAATTTCTAGACTTCAAAACTTAAAAACTTCAAAATACGTACAAACTTCGAAAATTGCAAAATTTCCAGACCTTGAGTTTTTACCTTCAAAAAAGTCAAAACTCAATAATTTCAAATCTTGAGAATTCTAAGACTTCTATATTTCAATATCTTCAGATCTTCTAATATTTCCGAAACGTCAAAATTCCAATTTATTATTCATAACAACATTTAATTGAGGAACCCTGACTACAATCTTTGCCTCAGGCCCCGCAAAACCTAGGGACGGCCCTGTCCGTGACTCCCATAATTATAGGAGTCAATGGGAGTAACGGGAATCATGACTCCCAGTTTGATTCCCAAGTTGACTCCCAAAGTGAATCGCCCCTCGTACATTCATGAAGAAATAACGA
The DNA here is from genome assembly GCA_030522785.1 of Platygaster equestris. Classification (NCBI taxonomy): domain Eukaryota; kingdom Metazoa; phylum Arthropoda; class Insecta; order Hymenoptera; family Platygastridae; genus Platygaster; species Platygaster equestris. The sequence goes on along the minus strand of JAPYZK010009494.1, from coordinate 2,246 downwards.
GACATGACTAGGAGTACACTGCTTTGGTCACCGCATTGTTATCAATATTTTTTTGCTGAATGGCTCTCAATAACTGTAAAAGCCTGCGATAATCGAATGATAAAGCGGATTTTTGCCTGGGAATAGACGCGTGTAAGGTGACCGATTGGGGTCCTTGGGGCGATTGTTCCGTAACTTGTGGCAAAGGGATCAAACTCAGACAACGGGAATACCAAGACGAAGTGGCGGCCATGAAGAACAAATGCAATTCCTCATTCACGGACAGAGCTACTTGTTACGGCGAGAGTCCCCAATGGTACAATCGCCTTGCACCTCCGATTTTCGTCTATTTACGTGTTCGACTTTTTTGCCAAAGCTGAAGGGCGATCTCGTGAATCCCTCTATTTCAGGATTCTTCAAGACGTTTAATACGTAAAATGACCCCACTGATAGAGACTCATCAAGTTAATGACCTTCTAATATTATGAGTCTCGACACTTCATTGTCCAGACAAAAAATGTATGTGGCATCACATCCTAAAATAGAAGGATAACGGAAGAGTTTGCATGTTCTGGCTGGACTGTTGAACATAAAATCGATTCAGACGGGCAGTGGCGTATCCAGTGTTGGGGCGGGGGGAGGGGGGGGGTTCAAATACCCCCCCTGAAAGTTCAGTTAAGTTTACATTATTAAGTATTACAAGTTTACGTTATTAAGTTCAGTAAAGTTTACATTTCAATTTTGAAGTTCTAATAATTGGAAATTTGTGGTTCAGAATAATAACGAGAACTTCAAAACCTAGGTTCGAAATTTGGAGGACAAAGCTCAAATTTGAAGTTTAACGTTAAATTCAACGTTTGGAGTTCAAAGTTGAAATAAGATGATCGAGGTCCATGTATCTAAATTTCAAAGTTGAAATTCAAAGGGTTTGAAGTTTCGAATTTAAAATTCAAGTTTAAAATTTGTGTTAAAATCTGAAGTTTCGAGCTTCAAGTTGAAATTTCCAGTTTCAAGTTCAATGATTACTTTCTAAATTTCAAGTTTGATGTTCAAATTCAAAGTTTCAAGTTTGATGTTGAAATTTGAAGTAGATAATTTGAAGTCATCAAACTTTTCGAAAATGAACTCTTCTTAATCTAGAATTAACCGTACACGACTCAGTAGAATTAACCGAAGATCCATAGAAAAATTGAAAAATAATATTAAATTTAGCTTATAGATGCTGATTACTCTTTTAATAACTACTGAAAACACCAATATGATGTACATCAAGATTTCGAAAACCCACCCCGAAATATTTTGCTGGATCCGCCCCTGCAGACGGAGCTTAAAATTCAACAACAAAAATCTCGAAATTGCCTCGAATCTAATTCAGTAATAAACCTAACATGAGCATCGAATGTAACACATTAATCCTTAAAGCGCGATCATCGTCTGTCGTTTCAGCATGGATAGCAAATACGCGATGCTAATAAATCACCCGATTTGCGAGACGACAGGTTATGGAGATTGGTCTGATTGTAGCGCGACTTGCGGGCCCTCGTTTAAAACGCGGACGAAAAAGTTCCGGGACAGGAAAGGGCAGAAGGTCTGCAAGGAAGTGCCAGGGTACGACTGGCAACTCCAGCAAACGACGGAATGCGACGTTCCGCCCTGCGGAGGTGACGAAGACAACACGTCCACAGAGGTAAGCGAAACAACGGCAGCCGATTCTTATTCTTCCTCCTCTGAGATTCCCGAAACCAGAAACGAAAGAGCCCATGAGGACTTGGTGGCCTTGGGCGAGCATTATTTGTACAAGGAGGCAGACTACGAGGCCGACGAGCGTGCCAAGGAACATGTCCAGGAGGACTATGTCGAGGCCGACGAAGAAGCATGGTCGAAGGTACAGTCCCTTCCTTTTTTCGGTTTTCAATCTTTAATTTGCTTCATTTGTATTTATTTCAAGAAATTTTTGAGTTTTGAACTGAGAAAAATGTCTGTCAGTTCCGTTACGTCCAACTCAATTTTCAGTTGGATTGGTTATTATTAAAATTCTCAGTCCGGCTGATGGATATTTCAATTGCTCCTACTGAACGAAAAAGTTGGAGCCGATGAATGAACTATTTTATTTATTGCCTCTATAATAAATTTTTATTAGGGCAAGTGTCAGTTTCAGGCAACACGACTGAAAATTTTCAGTGATAACACCCTCTCAACTGAGTTTTTCAGTTGGGCCGGTTCCAACTCAGATTTTCAGTTAGACTGATAGAATTTTTCAGTGGTAA